>JAGFPH010004862.1:68177-80309 GCA_018207615.1 Philaenus spumarius | reverse complement strand
TCGTGAAATTTGGTACACATATTGCTCTTAGGCGCTAGAGGCGCACAAAGCAATTATTTATCTTCACTCTGAATTATTTATCTTTTAATTGATTGAATTTATTCAGATCACATACCGTGATGAAGACAATTGACGGGCAGCCAGTGAGCAATAAATACCAAACGAAAATACATGTAATAATTCATTTTCGTGAAATAAAAGATGATTGCAAATGAGAGAAAAATATTACAAGTCTGTAACTCAGTGATGTAAAAAATAAAAAATCCTGTAGCGCAGCAAGGCTATTCAGCTAGTGTAATATACAAAACACAGACAAATACAGAAAAGTACATAATATATTCAGGATAGATACAAATTAATGTTTTGAAATTAAAGGGCACGCCAAGAAAAGTACAAGGTTTCTTCATTTGTACATTATTTAATGTTATCAAAAGTTTTAACATTTGCTCGCGTTACAAGAATTGAAGCGAAATTTCAAGAACAAATAAATGTTCAACAAAAACATTAAAATTTACTAAAACAAAAACGTGCGATTGAAAGTTTTTATATTTTTTGTTATTTGCGTTTAAAGTCTACGGGTAAAAACTAAAAAATGTATAGTTGTAAATATCATTCATTTTTATATTTTAACAAATAACTCGGTTTTCTTTTAAGTTACGGAAATAATAAAACCCTGTTGTGTTTGTCATTAAAAAAGGGAATTTTTTTTATCTTTTTTAAACATTTCTAGTAAGCCGCCATTTTGAAAATATATGAAAAACGTTTTAGTTTTTCGTACGCGAGTAAAAGATTTCATACCAAATATGAATCCGAAATCTATGTAAACATAGATGTTAAGTATTTTGTAAAATAATGAAAAGTAGATAACTGGAAATCGAAACATTTCCAAACCTATGAGTACATGAACGTTTTTCTATTTTCACTAGAAGGAGATGTCCTGAAAGTTCTCCTTGTCTTCCTGACTCATCCTGTATATAAGGCACGGAACTGTCGGTTCAAATTGCACGAAGATTATTTCCCTTTCAATACGACATTGCATGATTAAAACAAAAACTTACAATTTACTATCTATATTTTTTTTACTGTTTACTCATTAATATAGTATAAAATAGGATATCTCGAAACTATCGGTATATTACAAACTTTCCATAATTCACCACAATCCAATAAACATTAATATGTAAAACATAAAACTTTATTTTGTAAAAAGCTATTTCTGAAATGTACATATTTATACGAATAGTAATTATTAATGGTAACAATTGTATGGTATAGAGAAAGTATAGTGATAGCAAAAAAATCGTTGCTTAGATTTTTGGGGAAATATCAGTTTTAGAACCCCTGAGTCCAAAAAAGTGTTTTTACAAAATGTATGTTTTTATGCCTGTCTGAATGTCTGTCTGTATGTCTGTGTGTATACAAAGCTAGAGAGAAAACTATTCGGTTGATTTCGAACAAATTTGCACCAAACATGTCAATTAGGCCTGTATACACGACAAAAGGTTTGGAAAATTTTTGAAAAGCAACACCCATTTTTGTCCAAAAAACCCACAAAAAATCAGTTATTATTAAAAAAACGGCTCTAACTATTTTGATAATATTTTGCTTATTTGTAGCCCTTAATGTACCCTACCATATGCAAAAACCCACATATTTCTCGTTTAGCTAATAATAATAATAACTGATTTTTGGGGCTTTTTGGCAAAAAAGGGTTGTTTTTGTAAATATTTCAAAACCTCTTTCGTGCATCTATACAGGCCTAGTTGACATGTTTGGGACGCATTTGTTCGAAACCGATCGAATAGTTTCCTCTTGAACTAATAATAATAATATTTATTAGTTACTCTCCTACTTTAATGTACTATCCCCTCTCCTACTTTAATACAATTTTGAAGTCACAGTTGGGGTTACATACTGGAGTTGGCGTGCGAAGCACGCAATGCAGTGTGTATTGAACATTCTCCCATTACGGGAGTTGGCGTGCGAATCACGCAATGCATTGTGTATTGAAAATACTTCCAATATGCGGGTTGACGTGCGAAGCACGCAATGCACTATGTATTGAAAATTTTCCCAATATGGGGGGTTGTCATGCGAAGCACGCAATGCAATGTGTATTAAAAATACTCCCAATACGGGGATTGGCATGCAACGCACTGTGCGTCGGCCGCTTCTCATAGTGGTCAGTTTCTAGCTCATATGTGCGTCCTTATCAGTGAACGTTTTAATAATTTAAACATGTTTGTGAGAAAGTACGTGCCAGTTTTTGGTACCGTTTATTTCATTAGCAACTTATAAGCCTTGACGTTCTAAACTAAAGATTGGTAGGCTAAAGATAACAAACAGTTCATTACAGCTTACACTTTGACAGCTTCCACCGCAATGTTTCTGTTACAGTCGGTCCAGTAATCAAGACAGTAGGACCTGACAGATTGACCACGGCTACTCTCTTCTCGCCCGTCTCTTTCATCTGCGAGGCAGAGAGTCACCCCAAGCCGTCCTACCATTGGCTGCAGAAACTGTCACCGTCTCCCGACTCCGATGCTGTTATCAGGGGTTCGGATTCTAAACTCATCATCAGGAACGTGACGTACGACCATCAGGGAGAGTACGTGTGCAGGGTCAGCAATCTGATCGGAGGCAACGAAAGAGTTGTCCAGAGCGAAGCCATCTCTTTACAAGTCGTGGGTAAGTACATTGCTTTCTGAATAAAATTAAATTGCGTTTGAAAGTGAACGGCAAAAATGTTTTTTTGAAAATCTGCCGGCTTACATCTATTCCTTGCTGGCTAAAATGTTAAAGATAGGCCCTACACTAAAATAATAACTGGAAACGTATTTGCACCGAAAGCTAAAAAATTACTGCCTATTATGGGATTATTATAAAATACACGTTTTTGTCTTACCACAGAAAACCTCTTACGATTGATATGCGATACGCTTTTCATAATTATGATTTTCGCAATGGAAAAATAAAATAGTGTAAATTTGTGTTAATTCATATTTTTCTTTCTGTGATGTAGGTTTGTTCTACTCAGATAATTTAGTTGTTAATTGATTATAACCAAGTATCTATGAAAATCTCATATGATATTGATACTTTTACTTTCTCACTATACTATAGTTTAGAGGAAGTATTACGATCGCAAAAAAATCGATGGTGAGATTTTTGTGGAAATATCCGTTTTGTGACCCCCTGAGTTCAAAAAAGTGGTTTATTACAAAATGTCTGTCTGTATGTATGCAAAGCTAGGGAGAAAACTATTCTATCGATTTCGAACAAATTTGCACCACATATGTCAATTAGGCCTGAAGAGATGCACGAAAAAGGTTTTAAAAATTGTCTGAAAAACAATCCCATTTTTGGCCCAAAAACCCCCCAAAAAATCAGTTATTATTTTTTTTTATAAAAAACCGGCTCTAACAATTTTGATAAAATTTCGCTTTTTTGTAGCCCTTAATGTACACTACCATACGCATAAAACCGCATCTTTCTAAAAATTCTCGTTTAGCTAATAATAATAATAACTGATTTTGGGGTTTTTTTTGGGGCCAAAAAAGGGGTTGTTTTTCAAATTTTTTCAAAACCTTTTTTCGTGCATCTATGCAGGCCTAATTGACATGTTTGGTGCGAATTTGTTTGAAATCGATTGAATAGTTTTCTCTCTAGCTAATAATATTAATATTGATTAGTTAATCTCATACTTTAATATTAGCTCTCCTACCCCTCCTACAATAAATTATGAAGTCACAGTGAATCTGTTTAATAATTTAATTATGTTTGTGAAAAAGTATGTGCCAGTTCCTGGTACCATTTATTTAAAATTTATTAACGGTTATATTCAGAGATATAGAATAAAAGTTAATCTTTTAACAGTATTTGATACAAACATAGAAGTGCTAACTTATTTATGAATTTATACAGTAAACCCTATGTTCAAAGTAATAGCTTTACCTAACTAATATTACCAAAGAAAATTATAAATCAATTGAACTCGTGAATACTATTTCACTGTGTCAAATACATTCTCTAATGATTTATCGTATATCGATAGTGCGGCGCTTATTAGCGAACTTCCATAGGAAAAATGAGCTATTGCAGTGGCCCTTATTTTAAGACCCAAGGTCGGGAGTAGCAAATGAGCATCGATCATGGTCCCCAGAACACGTTTTGGGGTGCCATTAAAAATCATATATATATATATGTGAATATCAGTATATGTATATAGGTATGTAATATGTAGTATGTATATGTATGGGAGTATGTAATATCCATATATGTATGTATATGTGTGTAGTACTTATGTATATAAGTGTTCACACTATAGCGGTGGCATTTTAAGTCCGATTTGGTCCAAATTTCGTACATATGTTGGTCGTCTATGTCGCTTAAACGAGTTCGTTAGCCAAAAAAATCTACCAACCGGAAGCTCGTTTTTTGGTCGGAAGTAATTTTTTTAAATTTTTCCTACGAGAATAAATGTTTTTTTAAAGTTTTTTCTACAAATGTAAATGTAGAATGTTATTCTGCACATTTTGTTATTTTACGCGACCTTATAGCTCGCTTGGTTCCCCTAAAATCAATCAAAACGTAAATAACCATAAAAGTACCCTGTTCAAAGCCATGTGGTGGATTTTATCGTGGGGTTGGCGTGCGATACATGCAATTGATTGTGTATTAAAGATACTCCCAATAAGGTGGTTGGCGTGCGAATCAAGCAATGTTTTGTGTGTTGAAGATACTCCCAATATACGCAATGTCGTGTGAAGCACATAATGCACTATGTATTGAAAATACTCCGAAAATGCGGAATGGCGTGATAAGCATTTTGCAGCTCTTCAGCACCGTCGTGAATAGACCTATTTCCCAAACTGTTGGTTGAAACCCTAAAACATATGCCTATAAACTTAATTTTGGGAATTTTCTCAACTCACGTCAGAGGTTCAGCTGCGCGGTCGAATTATTATTGATGTTCCATGGTAGGATTGAAAAGTAATTTCTTCATACAATTTCAATAGATATGCATATTATATGTCCTTATTAATATACTGTAGTGTTTGTCCAAAATTCTTCCATTCACTCTTTTAGTTTATCTTGAACGATTTAGGCAACGATTTAGTAAAATTCATTCAAACAGTGTTTAATTTCTAAAGAAATGATTTATTTTTGCCATCGCTGGTTTTCTATATTTGAAACAAATTTAATCAAATATAGCCTATAATACCAAGAAGAGTATGCTTATCATAAAAGTAAAAACACTATGGAAGTCAGTTGAACTGTTTTGATTTAAGACGCATAGGCTACCGTCTGTATTGTTAATATTATCAATCCTGTATCAGGTCCGCCTCAGGTTTTGCGTGAAGGTGGAAATGACGCCACAGTAGAAGTGGTCACGACTAGAGGGTTGGATGCAGTGCTCAGGATGACCGTGTGCGCTGATCCAAGACCGAGAACTGCCTCCTGGGAGTGGGGTAGTTTACGTCTTCAAACTGGCAGTGGACAGGGCAGATATAGAGCTGAAGAATTAATACAGGTAAATACAATATACCTTTCTCTAGAAGAATCCACTCATAGTTATACTTCATACGTTTTAATGTAACCCATTGCAAATTAATCGAAAATCAGTTTAAATATTCCATACAACAAACACGAAGAATATTTAATTGTTTCACACTAACATTTATATTTTAGATTAAATTCAGAAGTACTTGCATTACGCAGACAAAATATGCTAAATGTAAGTATTTTACCGTCAAAACAGATTATATCGATGTGAGTGTAAGAGAGAAACATCGACTCTTACTAAATTGTATAAATGTATTCTACTAAACTCGATGAAAGATCAAGAAATTTAAATTGATTATACCCATTTTATCATACGTAAGAAAATGGTGTGTTTCTTAAAAACGTCATAGTTGCTGACCATATTTGAGCGGCAGACCTTCCTACATATTGTTACCAATGAATCAGGTATTTCAAATATACTGGTACTTCAAAATTAGGTATAAATTAACAAAATAATACTGCCGTAAATATGGGACGTTACTACATTTCAATTATACCGGGCATCGCACATTTGCGGCATCAGTCTGTGGATAGAAACCGGCCGTCGCATAATATATGCGACACTACTCTTCTATGTGAACGAGAAACATTTACATTGGTGATAGCGAACGTGTTAATAATTACGTATACACATTTTGTATTTAGTAGCGTTTCCTGTTCGTTATTTTTTACTAACTTGAATCTAGTTTATATGTGTCAACAATGTCTTTTTTTCATTTTTTCAATAAGTTAAGTTGAAAGTTAAAAAATAAGGTACTGTAATTAATTGCAAAAGTTTCACTAACTGCATTAGCTTTGTCAAAACTAAATATGAGTATAAAATGGTTTCTAAATCACAAACAATCTCTGTACTACAAATAAATATTTATAAGTAATTTTTCTTTAAATAGGCTATGTTTTGTTTTTTATTATACAAATTATATCTGCTAGGATCCATGAAATAACTTTTAATACAATTTTCTGCCAATCCTAACGTAACTGAAATAAGTCTCGATCAATGAGGAACTCCGAAACGCGTCGACAAATTTAAGTGAAAGTGTTACGTTAGGATTGGCAGAAACTTATTCTAAAACTTATTTTGTTTTTTAATAAAATACTACTAACAATACGATGAAAAACTAATGTAAAACAATACATTTAAAATTACAGAAACTTTTATATTTTTAAATTATATATTTAATTGGCGGTCTGTCAGACCACTTTGTATTAGCAGTGTAACCCGATATCTCTAGTAACTACGGGTTAACTGGATAAGATTTAAGAAACAACCGTTTTTTTAATAAGGTAATGACAGTTAGCAGCCATTTGTTATGTTTCGAGGCGTTAAACTGCGACACACGGAGAGAACTAAGGGAATCTAAAACCACAATATCCGATGAAAATAACCAATATTTGGAAGTCGGTGTCGTAACATTGTAGTGCTGCAATCACGCGAACTAATTCAAATTCGTGTCGTACTTTATATTTCCCACTAGATTACGTCGTTTGATTAAAATTCAAAAACACTGATATTGATATTTATTATTTAACTTAAAGTAAACATGAAATATTAATACTTGTATACAAAGTCTTCTTCTAGTGCAAATATAATTTACTTTGCTGTATTATATTTGTCTTGAATGTAAAAAGCGCGAAGCTTCTACTTTGATAAAACCCGACTTTCACGATTTCAAAATGGATCTGGGAAAACGTCGAGTAAATTGTAAAAGTAAAAGATTTAACACACAAAGTACAAATATATAAATTGAAAATTGTGACTTTCCATTACGGTGATGAAAACATTTGGCGGTTTATTTTCCCTACTTTTATGATGTTACAAAGAAATGTAATGCAATTTTATCAAATTACGCTTCAAACAAAGAGCAAAGTAGGACTGGAAATTGCATCAACTGTTTTCTGACGATTTTCATTTTTATCTTCCAACTGAAAATGTCTAAATTTTAAGATAATTTAAAACTATATTAGACTCTGTTAGAACTTTGCCCTTAAAAGATTATTAGGTCAAACAAACTAAACTATCAATTATTAGACCAGCAGACATCGACAGAAAATCTAAATTGCGAAAATGGCAACAGTTTACTACTGAAGGAGTGTGTAGTATAGCGCCGGTAAACTTGCAGCCGTAACTAGGAACTAATTTACGATACTGCTGCTCGTATTTAACTAATTTACGAGTTTCGAACTACTAAACTATTAAAGGTATAAGTGGTTCCTTTATTGTCGACACTATTGGTACTTTGTAAATTACTGATTCCATTAGAAACTTTAGAATTGGTACCTTTATTCACGAAATTCATTTTTAATGTGGTAGCAATATTTAAAATTCCTCACGAACTATAGCGGTTCACCTCCCTTCGCCTACTTTTCTTTACTCTCTCTACACAAATTTGATTTTAATATTTTTTCTAGCTCAAACCTTAAATGCGCCGATCTAGTCGCGCAAGAAATATTATCCCTTACGAAGATATTCCTTACTTTGCTTTGAAAGGAAGTTAATTTTAATAATTTGTTTGTAGAGCCTGGACTCTTTACGGGATCGTGCCTTTTGGAGATTGATCTAGATTTTTTATAGCAAGTTACATACACTCTTATCATTTACACACATAGGCGACGATTGTCAGCTGATTCAGGACCATTTTTCAATGAAATAAAAGATTTGTTAATATTTTTTGTTTTTTATAAGATCCAAAATTGGCTTCTTAATTTAATCATACTCAAAATTAAAAATATATACATTACACCGTTTCAATTATCACCATAAAAATGTATACTTGAAATTAATAATTAATAACAAAATAATCTTTCCTTGTTTTAAATCTTTAATTTATTACACAATTTTATTTCATTATTTTATAAGATATCGTAGACTGCTGTGAGAGATAGACGTATATTGAGTAATTTACTAATAGAACAATGCCTATTTCCCAAAATTATTTTATAAAAAATTGAATTTACCGTCAACGTTGCAAAATATATTAGACTAATAAATATCACTGACGCCTTGGACTAGTATAAAGAGCGTTCCACTTGGAGTTCCTGCAGGTCTTGAAGGTCTCAGCTGTCTCCAGGTTTAACGCTGTTCTGTCTCCTGGAGTAACACAGTCTGGCAATATGCTGTCTTGTGGTTTTTCTTGATCCCTCCTGGGTTATGAAATAGTGCAACCCTTTTCTGATAGATCCTGCAGTAATGGTCCTGTGATAAATTTATAACTGGAATTTATGTGAAATTATGTTCTTAACGTATATTCTAATAATGTATTTATGCTCTGGACCCATAATCGCTCCATTGGTTCTTAAACCATTTTCTTTTGAAGCTTAAATTTGATTTATGTTTAGTTTTATAAAAAGTTTATTATTTAAATTGGAGTATCAATTATTAGTTTCAGATTTTAATTACAACAGATTTGACCTATTTTGTTTGATTTTGAGTAAAATCTTAAATGCTTAAAACTTAAAATTGTCAAGTGATTTTAATTCCTAAACACACTGGACAAAATACAGTTATAATGCCGCTAGACATCTAAATGCCGTTTTAGTAAATTAATATAGTAGTTTCCCCTTAAGGGTCTGCTCCAGTAAACGAGAAAGCAACCGGAAACGCAACCGCTTCTCACTGTAACCTTATCTAAACAGTGCAATTTCTTGCAGCTAAACGCTTTGACATTGCCTCATTTCAAACCATTTTATAAGTCTATCTTTTGTAATTGAGTGTTGAAAAAAAACTGAATATTCTTTATAAAATTTCGGATCCGGCTTGCAAATTATTTTTCATTATTAATTTTTTATTGTGTTAGGAAAAAAATTCAAACTTTGTACTTACAAAATGTCAATTATATAACAAATCAAAAGTATTTAAAAAAATGTAAATTGCAAGACGGGTGCGTACTGTGACTGTGCTTAAAATAAGACCTTGCAAACAATTTTATGATAAAAAGTAAACGAAATAAATGGTTTGAAATTTAACATTGCTCTTATTGGATAAAAATCTAAGATGGCCACTACTATAGCAGACCCTTAAGTACAGAAACACGAGAAAGCAACCGCAAACGCAAGAGCTTCTCACTTTAACCTAATCTAAACAGTGCAATTTCTTGCAGCTGAACGCTTTGACCTTGCCTCATTTCAAACCATTTTATAAGACTATCTTTTGTAATTGATTGTTGAAAAAAAAAACTGAATATTCTTTATAAAATTTCGGATCCGGCTTGTAAATGATTTTCATTATACATTTTGTATTGTGTTAGGAAAAAAAATCTAACTTTGTTCTTACAAAATGTCATTACATAACAAATCAAAAGCATTTAAAAAAAATGTAAAATGCAAAACGGATGCGTATTGTTACAGTGCTTAAAACGAGACCTTGCAAACAATTGTATGATAACAAATAAACGAAATAAATGGTTTGAAATTTAACATTACTCTTATGGGATAAAAATCCAAGATGGCCGCCACCCCCAAGCAGACCCTTAATATACAAGCTGTTAAAGATTAAATAGTTTACGAGCACTAATACATGTTATAAATATAAGTAGTATTGTTTCTGAATGTGTATTGTTGACAATTTGACTTTTGCAGACTGCTCGTGAGGACTGCTTCGAAGCCAAGCTGCACGTGGGTGATGTAGAGTTGGAAGATTCCAGGAGTTATTTCCTTGTGGTAGAGAACGAGCGGGGCGTAGACAGACATGCTGTCCGTCTTGCTGTCCGTGGTTCGTATACCGGCAAGTTACCCCTTTCCTATCCATGCCACTCATACTAGTACATAAGCGCTTGCACTAACCCATTCGGCTTTTAATATTGTTTTGCAGTATTTTAGTTTAGTAACGTATCTGTTAACCTTATTTATAAGTAATTGTACGATAATTTGTTCATATTTATAAGCGAAATAACACTCACAATCATATGACGTGAACTAGTAAACTTATGAAAGTGAATATTTGGGTAGGGTTGTTTAAAAGTTGTAATCATCATTAAAGAAATAATATCGCAAGTATAATTAATAACGCTGGACAGTCGAAAAACTTCAAGGAAAGCCACCACGATATCTGGTATCCAAACCCTAAGATTGCACAATAAATAGGTTTTCTTATACATATTATAGTTTTTATTCAATTATCCCGTAATGCCGGAAAATAAGGGTGGACATTTTAGTAATCCATCATGACATCTTTTATACACAAAAAGTCATAATTGAAAGAAGTGCTTTCATAACGTTAAAGAAAAGAGTTTTAGTAATTAATTCATTTTAAAACGGAAAAATCATACAAACAAAATAATATCTTTGTAGCGTTTAAATTATTGATGTCAAATTTTACAAATGCGAAATAGTATAAAGTAAATTTAAAAAAGTATATTTTGGTTACTCATTCAAAAAAAAAAAAAAAAAGTGGAAAATCTCAGACGTTGCTTAGGAAAGTTATGTATTATTTTAGTAACAGTTTATTCTATAAATTACGAATTTTGAAGAAGGAGTGCATCTGCACAACAGTTACAGATATTTATAATTATAAACTTTAAGTGTGCAGTGTTTCATTTTTGGCATAAATACTATTCAAGAAAGGTATAGGCCTATTCGTTTATTCGGTCTCAGATAGCGGGAACCGTAAAAACTCTGAAATATTTTTGAAAATGCGTGTTTAAATTTATTCCGAAGCAATATAATGCAAGTTCTTCTGGTTTCTCAGTAAATACTATCTATTTTGTATGTATTTATTGTTAAATTTTCCAATTTAAATACTTTTCATTTTGTAGTTTACGAAGATAATTTTCTAATCCTTAAACTAATGATTTAATTTACGATATTTGTATAATTTAGTTAAACGGATTAAATGTATTTTCTTCTAATTTTTGTCATTCAATTACAGTATAACGGTTATAAAGTTGAATCTAAATAGAGTTTATTTTAATGTAATGTTATTGTTTTCAGAACCGGTTCCCATGATGGTCCTTGCAAGTTTGGCAGCCGGTTGCTTGGTCGTCTTTATTTTCTGTGTTCTGTTCGCAGTCTACTGCGTTAGAACTGAAAAATGTTGTTTTGCAAGTAAGTCATGGTTTTTATTGCAACTGAATATTGGGAAGCTGCGCACACAGTTTTAAGCACCTAGCACATTTACTCGGGTTCGAACCCATTTTAAAAACTCTTGAATTCAAAACAATGGGGAAGTTACATCAAATGTGTACAAAACGTAAGAAATATAGTATTAGATTCGTAAATACTTTGTATTGGAATCTTATTTTAACGGATCTATGGTGGAGGCAAAATGGCGCGTTTACAATCGTTATTTGCGAACAAAAATAAATTTGTAAAATTTTACTTTAAGTGAAATTAATTTTACAAATTTAATTTGCAGTAAACATGATTGTGCGGATAAAACTTAATAAAGGTTGTTAGTATAGAAATTCCTGGAGTTTTACAAAGAAATTGATAATGTATACATACAATATTGTAGTTACACATTTATTTATTTTTTACACGTTAACAAAAAAAAGGTACAGTAATCAAAAAGGAATTAATTCTATCGATAGTACGTTTTTCGCAGCAAAAGTAGGTCGTCGTGAAAATTATGGT
>JAGFPH010004862.1:46831-68077 GCA_018207615.1 Philaenus spumarius | reverse complement strand
AACATATGTTTTTGGAAGGTTCCATTGGGGGTTGGCGTGCGGAGCACGCAGGGGTCTCCCCTAGTATAATTATATAAATACTTTTGTTTTATTACTCGCATTCCAATATCTCTGTCCTCGGTGAAGACCGTTTCACCTATTTTATTCAGGCATTGTCAAACCGAATATTTGTTCTTTTGCATTCAAGTTAAATGCGCGTCAACTTTAAAATACACATAATACACAACACATACATCACAACACACTGAATAAGAAACATTTAAAAAAATATTTTAAAAACATGTCACAGTTCCACGCCTTCGTATACGCACGTGTTCACTCTTTCATTGCTCGGAATACTGAAATCTCTAGTGATGCGGGGATTGTGTTGACTTATTGAAGGGGTTTAACTTAATGATGCTGTCAAACATAGTGTTCGATTGAAAATGGATTTTTTCATTTAATAAAGCGGATGAGTCAGAAATGGTTTGTTTGTAAATCTGGAATTCTTCTAAGACATTCATTATTGGCTTTTTGGAACATGTATGTAATATTTGCAAATTGCTTTCTAAGTTGGTATAATTATGGCCTGATTCTAGAAGGTGTTCAGCAAATTTGGATTTAATTGGGTTAAGGTTTCTTTTAGGTAAACATTCCTTAAATCTGGTTTTACATGATCTTCCCGTTTGGCTGATGTAATGTTTAGGGCAATAATTGTAACAAGTTAATCTATAATATACGCCGCTTGCGTCGAATGTGCATATTTTTTATTTTTATTTTTGGGTTTTAGTGCATTTCGTAAATTATTCCTTGTTTTGAATGCTAATGTGTATCCCTGTTTTTTAATATCCAACCCTTTCTAATAGACAATGGCAATCCATGCTGATATACTTTGTTTTTCTTTTGCGTTTCTTAGTTTTACTCTTTACCAATTTGTCTATTATTCTGTGATCATAAACATTCGAAACGGCGATCTGTTTTACATAGGCGTAACCAGGGGGGGGGGGGTTACAACCCCCCCATTGAAAAAATATTTCGGACTTTGTTTATATCAAAATAACTAACTTGTTTTCAACACCTATGCAAATGTTAAGCTACAATAAATTATCAATATATTGCTGACATTATATTTGATTGAATTGGGCACTGACACTTTATTTTATATAGATGCAGTGTAGTGTATCAAAGTATAGTGTTCTAAAGGCAGCACACGGCGTTTTCCGCCTCAGATTATTTGCCGTCGCTGTGATATTAACAGTGGTGCGAAGGAGAGTATTAGAGCATACACATTCGTAGGAAAAATAAACGATCTGTTTATTTGCCGCTGACGGTATCTGTGCAGCCGCTCGCTGCCACTACAATCGATGGATTGTCCATCGTCTCCACCGAAGCAGTGGCGAATGTGACCAAAAGGACGCCAATTTTCCTTATTTTAGTATTTTTTTCGTAGAATACTATACTTCAGCCGCGTGTGCAGTTCGTCAAATGACGAAACCGACTTTCTTAAATAATTGAAAAATGTTTCTTCTAGTTCCTCAAATCAAGAAACACAGTGTAGAATACTCCAAAATCTTTTCTTCTTTTATTTATTGATTGGATGAACCCAAATATGTATATTTTTTTCTTTCTTTTCAATCGCCACGGAATAACAATAAAGCGAGAGTTGCTGTCTCGCTTGGTATGAGTTGTTCATATCGATAAAGCATTAAAAGAAATAATATATTACATAACACACTTCGTGATTGATGAACTAGACACTTCATTTTAATGAATCCCAATGAGAATTTTAGACGGCGTGGCGTCGGAAATTTTACCGCGTGCGCACTTTAAATTTTATGACACTTCGCAGACGACAAAAGAACGCCGAGTGTGTTCCGGTCCTATGGGGTTAGAGGCAGCGCACGGAAATATTTGACATGGGATGAGTCAAGGTCGCTATTTTAAATTATTATAAAATGGGCCTAAATCATAATTATTATTAGAAGTCGAAAAGTATACATATACCTATATAATTTTAAAGTACTTTTGGGAAGCCTAAAGCGTGTTATTTTGCATCTTAATTTAAAAAAAAATTGTCCATGCACCCCCCCTCCCCCGGTTGCTGTAACCCCCTCCATACGGTCGTCCTGGTTACGCCTATGCTATTTTATAATATTATATTAAATCTCAATTTGCTTTTAATTAAATCCCAATATATTAAAACCCAATTAAATTCAAATTTTCGGAACATCTTTTAGAATCAGGCCATAATTATACCAACTTAGCATTTTGCAAATATTACATAAATGTTCCAAAGAGCCAATAATGAATGCGTATAATAATGAGTAAACGAAGGAGTGGCACTGTGAAATGTTTTTAAAAGGTTTTTTTAAGTGTTTCTTATTCAGTGTGTTGTGATGTATGCGTTGTGTTGTGTATTATGTGTATTTTAAAATTGACGCGCATTTAAATTGAATGCAAAAGAACAAATATTCGGTTTGACAATGCCTGAATAAAATAGGTGAAACGGTCTTCACCGAGGACAGAGATATTGGATTGCGAGCACTATAACAAAGGTATTTATATAATCTTATGATAACTGGATATTGCAAACATGAAGAAACCCTATTATAAACCTTTCAGTTTGTAGGCTTTATTTGGGGTAAATACTCGGCTATTGGCCTATTAATTATAAAATAATCATTACTTGTATATATATTAATAATAAAATAACTGTTCCAGTGAAAAGAGTGACATGAACAGCACACTGAGCCGAAAGACCCCAAGAATAGACGCATCCGTTCTCCACGGGCCGGGTGAAGCCATGTACTGTTCGACTCCGACCCGACGGCCACCTCATACCATCATGGCGGGAGGATCACCGGAGGCGATGAAGGTGAGACTCGCGGCCATGGTTCTTCAGCCCCCCACCAGAGTGTAGCAGTGTGGCAACGGTATTTCCTGCTGATTTGACTGAGCTTGTGCAGGGCAAACCTACCGCAATACGCTCACTGTCTAACACACAACACATGTGATTCTTGTGTTTTTTTATGCACTTGCGTTTGTGTCTTGTTGCAAAGAGTGTTTTTATGTTTTTGTAGTGACATTTGAGCTGCACTGCTTGTATTTTGCGATCTCAAAGTTTAATAATTTGAAGACAAAGAAACTTCAGGAAAGTGAAGTTTTCAAAACTATTTTGTTACTACCACTACGTTCACTGTACATTTTGTATTATTTTATAATTTAATTTATGTGTTGAGTTTTGACGTAGGTATTTATTTTTGCGTTTGAACACTGTACTATATTGAACTTTTGAATTTGTTTTGTGAAGACTTTATAGAATTTTTATTTTAATTACTTTTGTGTTGACGTTTGTTCTTTTATTTTCTTATTATTTCTGCAAGATTGTTTTGTTTGACTTAACCCTACAAGTGGCAGACAACAAACACTATAGTGTCGTCTCAACAACCCGAGACAACACTTTTGTAACATCTGATTGTATTGAATATTTCACCCACTAAAAATAATTTTATCGCAAAAACAAAAACTGTTGGAAAGGAAATGATTTAATCTTTAATTTTTGTATTTGCACATTTAACTAAAAAGTATATTTACATAATATGTAATCATAATTTTAAATTTTTTTCTCTAAAGCTATTTACCTCGCGTGAAGACACAAAGAAATTCTTCAACTTTGTCACTTCTCTAAAGCTCAATATCGCTCGGCAGAATTGTTTAACAATAATATAAAGGTACCTTTGGATTCGTCAAGATTAGAATTTTCTAAAACTGCCTTCCAATCAGGCATCACTCTTATAGTTTCGAAAGTATAAAGGTTTCTGTAAACCATTGCAATTGGACATTTTTTAACCAATAAAACAGCACATTTTGCCTTCGAGATATCTCTTACAATTCGAAATATTTGTATGGATAATTTTATATCTATTTGTAGAGAAAAGTTCAATCTTCCAGTTCGTGTAAATCAAACGACATTTACTCTAACGGTTTTCCTCGTACAGTCCTGGGAAAAACAGACAAGTGGGAAATTTAAATCTTGTCTTTCATAGGACTCGTGTGCTAGAGGTTTCATTTATTTGATCTCATTTTGTGTTTAAAGTAAAGCTAATTCAAATACTTTTATGAATCAATAATTTACAAATATACAGTTCAATTCTTTGATTTATTCTCTTTAACACTTTCTTATAATAATATTTCATTTTTGGACAGAGCATATATTCCTAAATAATTACTATTCAAACTAGGCCTAGTTTTGTTACCTGTCTGGCAGTAGAACCATAAAAACTGGTGTTTACAAAATAAGAAATTTTAAATTGATATATATTTTTATACATTTCTATTTAGAACTAAATTACAAAACTATTTTACTTTTTGAAAATATTACAAACATTTTGTACTACTTTTTATGTAGGCCTAAAGTTGAACGTTTTTTTACCGGCGTATGAGAATTATTTGAAACGTTTCCTACAAAAAAGCTATATATGGAACACTTTTGAACTATTGTATAATTACTACACTTGGCGATTTCTTGAAAAAAAATGCTTGCAAATGCCAAAAATCCATTTTAATTAACACTGCCACTTCTAGGGTTAAGAATACTTTTAGTGATTTTGTTCCTAGTCAAGTCCAAAGAAAAGACAATAAATTTGAAATATATCTCGATTTATAAAGAAAAACTGTACCAACTAAACTTAATACCACTTCATCGTTGAAAAAGAGCTTCTTTCTAAACTTTCATAGAAACATAATAATATTATGTACGTTGTCAATAATATACATTTCCTTAATAATTAAAGTAGTTAATTGAGAAGCAGCAGTCTCAATAAATAGGATAGTTTTGTAACTCTTTTAAAACAACGCTGTTTATTATTTTGTGATATAATTTGCAGAATAATAATAATTCTATTGACTGATTATAATGTTACGTATGATAAAAACTATTTAATAATTACGGTTTTTGTAAAACTGCACATTTTTAACTATAACAATAGAATGATACACTTTTTATATTATTTTGATAAGTTTGTTTATTTGTACGAGTACTTAAAATCCACTTTGTAACAATATTAGTATAATAAATCAAACAATCTAATAGCTAACAACACAGTCTGTAATGTATATAAGTGATAATAATGTATTTTATTTTTATTTATAACAAAAAGATCGAATCTTTTTCATTTCAATAACTATTCAAAAAGACAGATTATAGAAATATTCGAAAACTAAAAAAATATTAGTAGTTATGGTTAAATGTACTATTTATTTCGAAAACAACGAAATACAGTATGGCCGAAAACGTACGTCACTGAAACTTTGTTTTATATTTAAATAAAAACAAATTAATAAATGTAAATAGTTAAGAAATCTCAAAGTATAAGTAAGAAGAATACAATGTAATGTTTTTTTTTGTGTGATATAATATGTTCTATGTATTTCAAAACTTTTGAAGAAGTACTCGTGTATGTGTAGGTTTTGAATAATGTCAATGAAAGGCGGAAATACTCCGTGTTGTTGGATGGAAATGAAATGTTTGTTCCATATAGTTCCTTCGCTATGGCTAGTTGTCCCATCCAGCATCCAGCCAATACAACCGACCTCAAACATGCTGACGGAAATATTTCAAGTCACTGACTAAAGGCAAGCACTTGCTCCTTCTATTGGATTCTGTTGAGCCTCCTCAGCGAAATAGAGACCCATGATACAATTTCTAGACACGATCAATGTGTAGTAGTTTCTCGATAAGGATGTCCGATAGATTAGACAAAACACCGAATCGTTTGTTTATAAATTGATCGTTCATGTTGTACAAAGTCGGTCGAAGACTTCTTTGCCGTGACTGCAATACTTATGGAAATAATCGTCCTTGAATTATTTGCTACCGTAATTCGACGGCCAAAAGAGTATTTACGTTGTAGGCCTACACGTACGGTTTCTTGTTCATCTGACAGTATTTACCTTGTTGGTCAGTGGAGGTGGTTGAAAATGCTTCCATAATTCATTTGCAAAGTTTGTTGCGCTAATACCGTTTTGAGTTACTAATTACATGTGAGTGAAATATTAGTCTACAGTAAAAATGTTTCTTAAGTTGTTAAAACTACACTACTTAATTGGATATAAACAAACAATACTAAGGCTATAGCCATGTGATCAGCTAGCATAGACTCATACGTTGCATTATCTCTTAGCCCAGCCGGTGTAGGTCACAACTACCAGTAATTTGCAATGGGGCTGATTTTATTTGATAAGTACTTTAAAGTATGTAGGTTTAATATAAAAAAAGTTTACCAGTCTATCGATTTCCCAGATTCAAAAATAAAAATCGAAAAACATTAGAGAAAATTAACTTTAATCGAATACAAGTTAATTGAGACTGCTTATACGCTAATACGCTAGTCTTAACGAATTCGTATTATTTTGAATATAAAAAAATTGAATTCTTAAAGAAAATGGCAGCCAATTTGAATTCGTCATGTTGAATTTTCATATTTAATATGAATCAGTTATTCCTAAAAACACACTAAACAGTTTTATTTTTCATTGAGACACATTATTTTTATTTGAATATATATATTTGGGTAATTTGTTAGACGATTATGTGTTATGAAAAAAAAACATGCCATCGTAAAGCTAACACTTTCCTCTTGAAAACGCTCTATTACAACTGTTTATTTAATACATTATAACTATGCAATAGTTTATAATGCACTGGGTCGCACTTCAAAAAATAGGTATTCAGCCGTGCGGCCGAGTCGCGCTGCTACGAAATACATACCTGTATTATCTAATTTTTCCAGACAAAACATTGCTCGGACGAAAAAAATACATGAGACCTGTTTTATTGAAAAACACTTTCCCTACAGGGTGGTATTTTTTATTTTTATTTTTATTAATCCCAGCCCAAAATATTAAGAAATTTTGAAGAAACTAAAATTGTTTCGATTTTTTTTTTTTTTGACTTTGGGAAGTCGATAGACTGGTAAACGTTTTTTATGTTAATCTACATACTTTAATGTAATTATTAAAAAAATCAGCCGTATTGTAAATTACTGGAACTTTTGGTCTAAAATTACCCCTACTGACTGACCTATCTTGTTTTAAGCCATACTGTATAATTATATTAATGTGATGAAAATGTTCTTTAATGAAGTTATTTGATATGTAAAAAAACTATTTTAATTTAAATTATCATTCGTTTATTTTAAGTTAGGCCAAATTTTTATTACTGACAAAATTTAAAAAAAGTTACTAATTTTGTACAGTTAGTTAAGTACTTAAGTAAATTCGGAGTATGGTTAAAAGCATGGTGTGCGATGTTTGTTCTACTGTCACATATTTACCTTTCGTATTCACATGCAAAGCACATTGTATTTAGATGCACCAGTTTCAAATTTTAGCACTGCACGAATTTTTAATATTTTATTCAATTATAGCACAGTTAAAACTTTAGCACGGTTACAACTCACGTACATTTCAGGTATAAAGATAAAAACTTAAAACTTAGCATAGTTATACATTTGTTATGACTGTAGCACAGTTAAAGTTTTTAGATTTATTGAGTATTTAGTTCTAGTTATAATTGTACCACTAATAATGGTCCTTTAGAAGAAATAATAATTGTATAAAGTATGATGCTTTATCTCCCTTCTTAAGTATTTTAATATATTTGAAGGGCTGAGAAGCCAAGGGGTATAAGTGTAGTGAAGTTAGTTTTGAGAAAGTTCAGTTTAAAGTTAAACTGTTATAACCAAATCCAGATAAAACCAATATCACTAAACCTAGTATATTTTTAATTGCTAGGTTCTAGACTAACATAATAACAAAGATCAATTTGATTTTCATACCCTTATTCTTTGCTATCAGCCAATATTTTATAAAAGTTGTCACTTGTACCACTGGGCTGTTAACACGTTCACTCCTAAGGACGCTCTTGTGAGCTTGACATTGAACACTATAAGAAGCGTCCGACGCACAGTGCGTTGTACGCAAACACCCATATTGATAGTATTTTCAATACACAATGCATTGCGTGCTTCGCACGCCAACCCCCTTATTAGGGTTATTTTTAATACATAATGCATTGCGAGCTTCGCACGCCAGCGGGTATTGGGAGTATTTTCTATACACAATGCATTGCGTGCTTCGCACGCCAACCCTCGTATTGCAAGTATTTTAATACACAGTACATTGCGTGCTTCGCACGCCAACCCGCATATTGGGAGTATTTCCAATACACAATTCATTGCGTGCTTTGCACGCCAACCCTTCGTGTTGGGAGAATTTTCAATACACGCCAATTTTAAACCTATGTGCTATAGACACACATGTGCGTCCGCTTTCAAATATTAGTGTTTATTACATAGTAAGGTTCAAAAATAAAAAATAAACTAATCTCTACTCATTTAGGCTATACATTTAAAAAATAAAAGGTCAGCTCCTAGCATAGGAAATACGAAATTTGAGTAATAGTGAACGTGTTAACAGGAATTAGAACTTATGTAATAAAACATATGTTACAAGTAAATTACCTATGTAAAGTAAAGCGACTTGCATCACATGTATTCCTTGGCTTCTAAGCTAACAGCTCTTCTACGAAGTAGTTTTTTCGCCACTAGATCTCAGCACACGATAGACTTACAGTTATATTCTTTGGCCACGCACATTTTAAAGTGTTAAAGATCCAGTTTCTGCACTAAAATACATTATTTAAAAAATGTCACTTGTACCCCTTGGATTCTCAGTCCTTCATTTGAGATTTCAGATATTTAGTTTTGTAAGGTATACAAACCAATGTCCATCATTATGAAATTTACTTTTATTTTTTGAAAGTAGTGTTAAAAATATAAAATTCATAATAATTTTATTTGAGATTAGTTTTTTGTGATTTATAAATATTAAAAGAATTATATTTACGTTTTATTTTTGAAAAATGCTAGAAGCGTATTTCCATTAATTTAATGATAAAAAAAATTAATACAAAAACTACAAATTATATAGTTAAAATACGTCTTATGAATACTTTTAGCAAATTGTGTATGCTTTCTATAAAAGTGTTTGATTACCGACATATAAGGTACCAAATTTAACACTGAATCACATCCTTTATCTTCTTGGTTTTCATAATATTGCTTATATATTGAGAATGGTCACTTCCTTGTTTTCTTTGTCTTTTCCTTCCAGAATTTCCATTTGCACTTCAATTCAACCGCGTGAGTTATTTACGGACCTAGAGGAATTAAATATGTAAATTAAAGTATTAAAAAAAACAGTGGCTAGGGAACAAAGTAGGATAAATGTTGCCATATTTTGATTTCGTCCTCTTGGGAGACAGCGCCACCAGCACAGCGGAAGCGGAAGGAGTTCTTCGAAGAAGAAGAGGGAAAGGAAGTTGAAAGAAACGAACCTGTTCTCCGACCTCCAAACGCCGAGCGTGAGCAACAACGGCGCTACAATGACCACTCTTCCGAGCCGGATGACGTTCTACAACAAGGCGTTCCCCACCGAAGATTTCACCACCGCTTCGTATTTCTGCCCGAAACCCGAACACCTGCATTTCGATAACAAATACGATTTAAGCAGACCTTATTCTAGAAACGGTTATGATTTCAATTCTGTGTCCGAGAGATCCAATTACGATAATTCACCGGTAACGCAGAGAAAGTATGACGTTTATTTTTCTAGAACAATACCGAACCGTCATTCTCATAATTATCAACCGAGAAGTTATGAAAAAGCAGAAATTTAACAGTAACTTAAGGGGACGTTTACACTGTGTGACATCCGCTTATTCTTTAGTCCGACAAACAACTGACCCATACGATATTTTCTAGAGGGGGGGGGGGGGGTGTAACGGGGTATGGGGCGTAACACGTTCACTACTAAGGTCGCACATGTGAGCTTGACACTGAACTCTATGAGAAGCGGCCGACGCACAGTGCATTGCGTGCTTCGCACGCCAACCCCATACTGACAGTATTTTCAATAGACAATGCGTTAAGTGCTTCGCACACCAACCCCCGTAATGGGAGTATTTTCAATACACCATGCATTGCGTGCTTCGCACGCCAACCTCCGTACTTTGAGCTAGGGGGGGGGGGTGGCCTCCCTCTGAACTGGGCGCCCATGAACCGGCCTACATTGCTTAAAACATAATCTAACACGAGTACGATTTTTACTGACACATCTCCTGGAATATCTTACACAAGTTGATCAAGTAGAAACATTCAAATTTTGAGGACGAGTAATGGATAAATAGAGAACTTATTTTCTATAAACAAACATAAACTTTTCTTTTCCCGCCTGTCGAAGGATTTTTCTATTTGAAACTCATATTCAAAACTCGAGTATTTTATTTGTGTGATTTATTTACTCACTTATCGCAAAACCTCCTGATTCAAAATTCGTACAAGCTTGAAATTTGGTGGGTAACTGCTTGAAATTAATGGCTTTTGCTAATAACGTATCTAACCGCGAAAATCGCTTGACAAGTTAAAATGAAAGAGAAGACAGAAATATTATTTTTTTTTCAAAGCAAATCTCCTACAATTTTAAAATGTGGTAAATTTCTTCCTCCTAGAGCATAAACAACAAGAAAAAAGCTAGAATACAAAAAAAAGTAAACTGTAGTTAAGCACAGGCATTCAGCTGTTAACAATATATATATATATATATATATATATATATAGGTACTAAATTTTGCAAAACGTTTTATATCAATATTTTGAAGATTAAAAATAATAAACGGTACCAGGAACTGGCGCATACTTTCTCAAAAACATATTTAAATTATTAAACTGATTCACTGTGACTTCATAATTGTAGGAGAGGTGATATTAAAGTAGGAGATTAACTAATAAATATTATTATTATTAGCTAGAGAGAAAACTACTCGATCGATTTCGAACATATTTACACTAAACACGTCAAATAGATGCACAAAAAAAGTTTTGAAAAATTTTAAATAATCAACCCCTTTTTTGGCCACAAAACCCCAAAAATCTGTTATTATGATTATAATTAGCTGAACGAGAATGTTTAGAAAGATGTTTTTTGCATATGCTAGGGTACATTAAGGGCTACAAATACGACAAATTCTATCAAAATCGATGGTGCCATTTTATTATAAAAAAATAAGAACAGATTTTTTTGGGGGTTTTTTGGCCAAAAATTGGGTTGTTTTTCAAAGTTTTTCAAAACCTTTCTTCTTGCATCTATACAGGCCTAATTGACATGTCTGGTACAAATTTGTTAGAAATCAATATAATAGTTTTCTCTCTAGCTTTGTATACATACAGACATACAGACAGACATTTTGTAAAAACCACTTTTTTGAAATCAGGGTGTCTCAAAACGGACATTTCCACAAAAATCTCAACATCGATTTTTTGCGATCACTATACTTTTTCTATACTATAGTATAGTGAGAAAGTAATATATACAACGGTTCCAAAATGTTTGATATTTAAAACTTTTAAAATATACATAAAAATTTTATAAAGAACAAGAGTTTCGAGTTTTAGTTTTTTTAATGAAGGCTAAATCAAATAGGTGTTTTACCTTTTTTTGTACGTTAAAAGAAAACTTGTAAGAAACTAGGTGAAAGTTGCTCTGGATTATTACTTTACAAGTTGTAAATGTGCATAAATTGGAACGGTTAAGTGAAAAATGTTCAAGTTTTGGAGGCTACTACTTTCTGAAAATAAAGCAAAATGAGTACAATCAAACAATAAAACAATCGATACTATAGATTGTTGTTACTGTTCGCCACATTTCGGTTGTTTTTGTTATTGTATAACAACCGATTTCTTCATACAATTCCAGAGCTATTAATCAGTAGAAGCCGGGTCCAGTGTAAACGTCGCCTTACTAGTCACACATGATACAAATATGAAGCCATATTTTGTACAGTACTATTTTATCCAGTTTGCCACAATATTTAACAACCTGCAATATATCGAAAATGAAAATTGTTCGTAATTGTTTGACACATATTTTAGAACTTTATGTCTTATTTATATTAGTTCGATTCGTTTGTTAACTGACAAAATAATACATAATTATTATCCTTCTATTTTATTATATGGTGTATATAGGATTAACTGTACCGTTAGGACCAAACCTATTATAAACATAACTTGTGGTTTTTTTTAAGTAAATAAATACATTTTCTGATACTCTTTTAGATGCGAACTAAAACTAATTTATTGTTATAATAATTTAATTGATACCTTTATAAACCTAATGTTTCAATGAACCGTTCCTAAACTGAATTCACAGCATCGCTTATAAGAGTTTAAATATACCATGTGGTGAATTTTCTAATTAGCCACGTTTTGTGTTTTAACGAAACTGTGAATAAACCCGCCGTTTTGATAAGCTAAATTCTGAATAGCATTTATGTTCTAAATACCCGACTTGTAGAAAATACTAAAACAATTTCTCAATTATTTAAAATGGTGTAAAACATCATATATTACAAAAATAGGTTAAAACAAAGCATTTTACAAAATCTTACACAGAAAAAAAATGTTTTTCTTTTAACTGATACCAGTTTTTAAATTTGAAATATAAACAAAAATAATCATACACCCAGAAAGTTGATTATCAATTGCTAAAGCAAAGCAATGACTCCAATGTGATTGAATAAATTCAACATTCAAACAATCAAAAACTGTATATTCTTCACCGTTAAAAACATATTGATATTATTTTGTAGAAGACTCAAAATGATGGTTTTATGGTAAAACCAGTAATTAAGGACATATAAGTTTATTTAACCATTGTAACTTATTTTAATGTAAAGTTTTAGTAATGTTTTTCTTGAGACAATCCTTGATCGTCGTTACCTCAAGATTTAATAGAATAGGTTTACTGTACAAAAAAGAGTACATGTGATTGAATATGTTGTTTTCGTGTAATATTTGTTATTAATTCTAAATGGTATTACATATTTCCATAATAATTGGTGCTATACCAGATTTAAAACAAGAGTGAATGCATTTCAGATAGTATAGAGACGATATGTAAAATAAATGACTTAAAAACATATTAATGAACACACCAGATTACAATAAATTAATCATCGTATCTACATAACCAAATCTGTTTGCATTGTACCATGTTTTACCAACTAGACTGAATTTATTTTTCAATAGACTACCAGGTCGACCTGAAGGGTAACTGATTTTAAAGTGTGTTTTGAGCTTTCTGTGAGTTATGTCAGTTTATAAATATTGCAGAGAAATTTGTAATTATTTTATCAAGAACTATTTATCGATTGTCCTCAATTGACTAGCCTTTAGAAGTTGTTTTGTGTATGACTATCAAAAATTATATTGTAATCCATTTAAACAAAAGTTTTACTAGTTCTCAATTTTAAAAATTACCAATGATACTTTTTGAGTGTAATTTAAAGCTTTCGTATTGGTTTTGTTTTATTCATACGCGGACAGAATATTTTTCGTGGATAAATTAAATTAATATTTAAAGTCTATGTAAAGAAACAATTTAAAAAAAGTTATATACGCTTAACACTGTCATTAAAGTAATTCTTTATAAATGTCTGTAACAGTTGACAAATTTTCAAATAAAAATACTGTTTTTGAAATAACTTTACCATATTTATAAAACAAATATCAAATTTGTAACTAAAACCGTTGGTCGTGTTATTAAGATTATAATGTTTAGTTTGAAAGTTAACTTTTTCGTAATCGATTGTTTTCCCTTTTGTAACCGACTATGTAGGGTTGTAAAGTGTGTTATGAACAAGATATAAGAGTTTTTCTTTTTCTAACTAAAATATATTTGTTATTTTTAAGACACTACAATTATTTATACACAATAAAATAAAGTAAACAAAATATGTATTGTTAAAACAATTAGAGGTTATATTTAGTATTTGTTGAAAGCTATTATACTTGTTATGTTCATTAAAATATTTCAAATATATAATAAAATTGAGCAAAAGTGTTGTATCTTTGCATTTATTTGTAAATTTAGATTAATTGGCACCCGTTATAGTTTACACAAAATCATATAAAATCTAATTTTATTATACTTTATTATTTTACTTGAATAAACAAATAATTCTTGTACAATATTAAATTTTTTAACTATTGTGAACTCTGCTAAAATGTTGCTGATTTTAGTTTTAGGTGAATTTAATAATAAATTATTTGTTTGGGACAGTATTATACTAAGAGGAAATGCAAAATTAAATTATAAACAGTTTGTAAAATAAGTTATTATTGTTATACAAATATTTTGTTTGAGGATATTTATTGTTTTTGAATTAAATACTGTTAAATATATTAAACAAATTATATATTTACCGTTATGATTCTTCAGAGATATTCAATTAATAAAGTTTTAAAAGGTTGTATTAAAGTTGTATAGCATAATTTCAATAAAATACAGAAACACAAATTTGAAAATTAGTGTCTCAAGCTTTCAGTTTATAATATAATATACAAATAAGATAGATATAATTCCATTAAAAAAATGTATTTGAGAAATAAGGTTACACATTATTGTATATATTTATTTTTGATTGAACTTAATTTTGTGTTATTTTATTTGTCTGAATAGAATCATATATAAATGTGTACATAATAAACTGCGCTGTATGGACAACTTGAATGTAAATAAATAAGTGTAATAATATGTGCGTTATTAATATGAGGTTTATACATAGGAATAAACGTTGATGATATAATGTGGACAATTTATAAATACTTCAGAAGCCTGTGTGTAAAATATGTTTTATTTAATTGTAATCGTTGTAAATAATAAGAATAAAAACAATTTATAGAAACATTACATTCCGTTCTTTATTACCTAAAGTATTTGTAAATTTAATAATAATTCTGTTTTTATTTGTAACTGTTTTCTTTTTACACGTACCATTTTCAAAGTTACAACTTCTATTGGCCCGTTGGGCACTTTCGCTTGACTATGTTTCTGAAATCTCGCGTCACGCAAACGTTTTGCGTAGACACAAGTCAGAGCATGGAGAGGGAATATTTAATACATTTACATTTATTACCATAGCAATCAAATTAACACTTAAGAATTAGTTAATATAATATAACAGCTGATTTCGCCCATCATCTGTAATTCTTAAACTATACCCTGGGCAGATTTATATTTTGAGGTTATGTATACAACTTCAATCATTAAAATTTCTTGTGAAGTCGATTTTCATAAATATTAGTTATACATTTAATGTAGGCTTCTATAACTATACGTTATATAGTCTTCTATACGTCATACGATTTCCTTTGAGGTTATACACTGTATATAAAAACATCCTTTTATCATCAATATATTCGTTTATACAAATTTAAAGAAGAGATACATATTATTGCTTAACTTCAGAAAAATTCGTACACCTTCGTATAACATATTTAATTATTACTTTCTTTACTATAATACTAACGACTTCTAAATCATTAGATCTATCAATAAGAAATAAAAAGCAACTAAAAGATAATATTTTTGCTTTTCTTTTTTATAATCCTTGTAATTGTACACATTTACCGATTTAAAAATCCCCGTAGTCATAGAAGTTATCACTTCAACGTGTAGTCTTAAGCACACCCAATTTAATTAGTTTTTCTGTTTCAATATTTCTTCTTTTATAGATGTATTAACATATGCTGCACCTCCGTTCTATATATCAAAAAAAATCTGTATGTATCAAAAATTGAAGTGTAATTAAGTGTCGGTCATCCTTTAAAGCAAAGTTTAAGCAAAAATAAAAATGTATTAGTAAGATTGCGAGTTTCATTTACTTGCTTGTTAAACTTGAAATATATTTGTTATTATTTGCTAGTTGACATATTTTATGCACATTAAATGTGTATTATAACTATATTTAGAAAATCGAAACTACGTAGTTTTACAGCAAAAACTAAAAATATGTAACTAAAAACAGATTATATATAGAGGCCGTATAAAATGGCATCAAAAGCAGACTGAACACGGACGTTCTACCCAATACAAGCTCCACTCTTAACTAATCTTTATCAGCGTAATTTAAAGATTATTACATAGTGTGAGATTTAAACAATACTGTAATAAACAGTTTTACTTTGGATATTTTATTTTGGAAATTTCCACTGAAACTTATGAGTTTGCGTGTTAGCAAATGTGTTTAAGTTTCGTCCCATTAAAACACATATAATAAAATGCAATTAAAAAAATATGTTCGTTTTAGAGCAAGTTATTTTATACAAAATATTTCTTTGAAATCGGTCCACCAGTTCTAATGTAATAAAGAGCAAACAAACTATTTGACCCACAATACAAAGTTAAATACATTTTATATGTTAACATAGTTTAATTACGGTGTCTTAAACAAATAGAAGGGTATACATTTTTTGACATTTTTATGATGTTTCGTTTAACCACGTGCTCTTAAATAATTTTGGTTAAAGAGTCCAGGTACTTTCTACCTGTTAAAATTGTGTTTAAAGATGGTTAGCCACTTTTCATTTACTTAGTCCTTATTATAAAAAGATGTACCCCGAATAATTTTCTAAATGGTTTCTTAACAGACATCATTGGCTGTGGTTCGGATTCCACGTAAAACTGTAGGTCCCGTCTTCAATAGCCTTAAAGTGCAAAACAGCAGGACGTTAAAAAAAAAGAAAGATTTTTTATAATCTTGACTAAAGCAATAAATATTGATATTTTTTAAATCTTACTTAAAATAATACTGACTACTACTGTAAATAAAATAGTCAGATATTTAAATTTAATAAGTTAATTTTATTATTACGTTTATCGTATACAAATTAGAAGAAACATAAACAATTAAACTGTGTGTTTTTTTTACAATTCTCAACTTGATAAGAGTGATTAGCTGTGTATATGATTAACAGAATCTAGCTAATTTAATTCAAGGGGGATATTTGACCTCTAATCTGATATAAATAAATTGAAGGTTAAAATTTTTTAAATAAAACCTTTTCATTCAAAACCTATCGTTAACTTATTCGTGACAAAATAAAATTTGTTTAATGTTCATTGATTAACAGAAAGACATTAGCTATCGAAGTTGTATCGTGTTTCTTATTGCATGTTGTCCTAATATAGTTAAATTGTATTGAAATTCAAATATATCGCTCGTCTCTCTGTATTGGCTACCTTTACTATTTATGCGTCCCATTATTTTGTACAAACAACAATTGTTCCACTTTCGACTTTCATCTTGCACTTCAACTGTGTATTGTCTGATGGTGTTCAAATTAAAAACTCACAATAATTGAAGATTAAATGTAAAACCTTCCCTACAGTCCTTAGAGTGCACTCTATTCGGCCAGACGACGAAACAGCAAGGAGTACAGTCTGTGCAAGAAGTAAATACCTCGCAACTGATTCACAGCTGACTAAATTGAATAAAAACTCCCAGTAATAAGATACGAAGGTTACCGAACTAAGTTGGTATGTATTGTGAACTCTATTATAGAAATAGGACTCTATTATTTATATAACTTATGCATTATTTTATTCGATAAAACTTATAATATTTGTAATCTGTTATTATCTATACAATTTCATTAACGAATTATTTGTCTTTTAATATTAATATGTGTAGTTGCTTAGGCTATTTTATATATTTAGGAATTAATAATTTTCCTACATTTCTACTTAAATTTCTTAAGTAGAAAGATGGTGCTTGGTAACTCATTTTAAACTACAATTTGATGATGAACACAAATTTAAGTTATCTCTGTAAATAGTTTTTTTCCACATATTAATGAATAGTCGTCCATGTTATACGTTAACATTACTCTCCTTCAAAATGTAAACCGTATCTAAACTTTTAAGACTACCGGTTTGTGTCTAAAACTTAGGCTATTACAAAAAATCATTAAACATGTCATGAATTTTGGACACTTTTTTATATAAAATATGTTACTCCAACTTGAGAATATTGACCAGATTTCATCTAAAATCTACCCAGTCGCCATAAGATACATACAAAAATAGAAACACGTATGGAAGTCCGATCAGTCATTCTCGAGTTAAGAACTGATGATGAACAAGCAGAAAGGTTATACGTGTTCTTATATACAGGGTGACAATTAAGTCTTGAAACGGTTTAATATTTCGTATATAAGGAAAATTTGAAGGTAGATCTGATTGAGGTGCCTACTCTATGTAAAAATACTATTTTATTAAGATTTCAACAAAATTATCCGCCATATTGGATCCGCCATTTTGAATGTAACTTTGTTTTTTTTTTTTAAATAGGAAGGTGATACATCATTTCGATGTAGAATTTCAAGAAATTTGAACATCCATTTTTTTAACCGATTAAAATTGGCGGCCAAAAAACAACGAAATCGTGTTTTCCGATTTTGCTCCATTTTGCTGTACTATTTTTTTTAATACTAATTATTATACTTTTTGTATTTAGAATTAAATAAGCTTTCGAACGATGTGCCACACAACTATATTTGGGAGTATTTAAAATTTTTGAGTTACAACCATTTTCATTTTTTCATAATTGATTTCGAGTGGTTCAACCAAATATCGTTGTGTGGCATATCGTTTGAAAGCTTATTTAATTCTGAATCTAAAAAGAATAATTATTATTATTAAAACAAAAATAGTACAGCAAAATAGGGCTAAATTGGAAAACAAGATTTCGTTGTTTTTTGGCCGCCATTTTAAAGATATGGATGTGCAAATTTCACCGTTGGTTTTGCCTTGAAATTCTACATCGAAATGATGTATCACATGACCACCTTCCTATTTAAAAAAAACAAAGTTACATTCAAAATGGCGGATCCAAGATGGCGGATACAGTTTTTGAAATCTTAATAAAATAGTATGTTTACATAGAGTTGGTACCTCAATCACATCTATCTTCAAATTTTCCTTGTGTACGAAATATTAAACCGTTTCAAGACTTAATTGTCACTCTGTATGTCTATATACGTATACAGAGCAAAACTTTAAGTCAAGACTATCAACAAATTTAATTTTTATATAGTAGGGGCTTATTGGAGTAAATCAAATGATTCTGTATTCAACAGCTTTCCAGAAATAAAAACTAGGGTGTTTTGTAGGCAACTCTTAAATGAAAAGGAACCAATATTCAATAAATTGAGAATCAATACTTCTGGGAAATGCATTCATGTTTACAACCAAGCTTTGTTCCGTCTTGATTAATGATGACAGTGAGATAAGACCAGCCCTGTCATTCGTTTTGTAGCTTCGATGTACCATATCATCTAGAACCCACCCAATCTTAGTTGTCCACAATTTTGACAATGTCCGACATCTTTAACCTGTAGTCAGTAATTGAAGCAACGCCGGTTGATTCGTTACCATAGTCAGCAGTAAAATTCAAACTTGAAATGTGATTGTGCGTATGCGGATCTAGAAAGAATAATAACAAAACTAATACCTAATTTGTTTAACTATTGCCCATCTTCATGGCCTAATGAGAATCAGCTTCTTAAATTAATTCTGAATATCAAAGTTATTTAATACCAGTCAAATATGGTCTTAAATAGCCTCAAAACATACAACGTAGCTCATAGTTTTGTTTTGATTTCCTGTATTTCCCTCTTTTACATTGAAGTATTTCATACTCCACACACTTGTATGACTTCCCAAATTCTCAATTTCAGGATTCCGCCCTTCTTAGTGATGTATTAAAAGGCTTCTCATATTATTTAGTTGGTGAATACTGTCTTAAGCATTTATATCAAAGCCCATAAAGAATACCGTTGAGGGACGGGCTTGTGTACACCGAGACCTTGAACGCTCCAATCGTCGTAGTGCGACGTTGTCACGTTCTTCCCACGCTTCTAACTGACTGCGACTGACTCGACGCATTTATAATTCTTTAAACTGCGCGATCAAGCCTCGAGCGGTAAATACCAGGAGTGTTCGAGGTTAGTAGATATGGCAACGCTGCGCGCCCATCCTATTGGCCGCCTCACAACGGTATTCTTTAGTGGGCTTTGATATAAAGTATGTAAACTCTTACAGTATTTAATGTATTCTTTAATCTAATATCTAATCCTATGATTCATATTCATTCGTCTTAATCAACTCTGAGGACTTTGCAACACTACACGACCATTGACTGACCGATACACAGAACTCCACTTATTCCAAGGTATGTTAGCTTTCTTAAGTGACTCAAGTTACCTCTGCTTTGAAAAGAAAGTAACTCATTTGAATTTGAGTTCAACTGTGTGTTTAGGCCTACATAAAAGTTATCAAATCAAAAGCCCTACAATTAAACGTATACGAAGCTTCTATTGCTATTTTGGTTTTTAATAACGTATATGTTAAAGTTTAATTTCAAGTATGCCCCAACCAAACTACAACGAAATCCAATCTATTTCTAGGTGTCGAGACGGATTATCCTTTTCCGCCTTCTCTGAATGTAACCATGTACTATCGTACTTCTCAGGTGACGCAAATACGAACAAATTGACCCTTGTCGTGTACGATAAAATATCACCGTTTTCTGTCTTCATATAATTTATACTTGACTTTGTAATATTGTCGGCTCACGTGAGCACATTTATCAAAACAGTAATTTTATCGTATTTCCTTTTTCTTCTTGATCTTCACTTCAAGAAAGAGTTATAGTTTTATTGTGTCACTTCGTCGGAATTTCTTTAATGTATCAGTTTACTGAGGTTTCAGTTTGGGAATCCCTAATTTTGTTGGACTTAAGGAAACACAAATTTTATGTGATACCATAGTTCAAAATGAAGTTATTGTTTTAGGGTACATCATTGAATTAAAAAAAGACTAATTAATCTTTTTATCACTTAGTGTTTTTAATCTTAGGAATTATGTCCTAAGTGAAAATAATTCTTGTTTTTTTTTTATCAATTTCGTTGAAACTAATCAATGTATGCAATGCAAGATTATTCCCCTTTCCACTGTTTGTGTTAGCTAAATTAAAAATAATATAAAAAATACATATATTAATTTATTTACATTAACTACTTTGGTTTAATATTAAAACATGATATTTTCAATCACTGTTACCTGTAGCACTTATGTTCTTTTTTGTGCAACCGTCACGAAAGATAACATAAACGTAATATACAAAAATTCCAAATTATTTAAAAATATTGTATATATATATATAATCACGAAAGTTAAAAAACGAACATAAATAGTCACCGGACTGCTCATACTTTGGAGATATATTTTTTTAAATGTCTAGGATTTGTCACAATACAAATTGTAGCTTGTATGTAATTAAATTTAAAATGATATTATGAAATA
>JAGFPH010004862.1:13273-28492 GCA_018207615.1 Philaenus spumarius | reverse complement strand
GGAGTAGGCCTACATTTACCTGATTTAACATGTTGATTTAATTCAGTTTATTAAGTTTATTTATTTACATTGGTTTATAAATAAGAGTTTCCCTATACAATCTTACAGTGTAAACAATCTAACTAACAGCTGTCATGGTAGTTAAACAGATGGTTAATAGATGGCGCCTTTCATTAGGAACATACAAAGTATAATATAAAAGTTTTTTTAATCAATTTTTGTTATTAAAACATGAATTTTAAGCTGTTTGTCTATTTTTTTTTTTAATAGCGAGGAACATAAGCTTTAAATGATGTTTAATTAATTAATTTTGAAGAAGAATTAAGGGAGCTATCGCTTAGCGACAAAAACACCTATGAGAAATAATAGCAATGTAGTGGCGTAACGGCAGCTCTCCAGCTGGGTATTGTTATCGTCAGTGTTGCCAACGCCAGGAAAATATCCCTACAACTTACTTGATCCTACATCACTGTTACTTTCGGATTCTTTATTTCTTTTTTGTTTTTATTCGTATAATTGTATTTTGTATATTTTTCTGGTGTAGCGGTTAAGGAAAGCTTTAAAATGATGCCTCATTCATGTAATTTGATGATGTATTAAGGAAGTTATGGCGTACCGACAAAAAATGGCCTTGAGAAATAATATATTATGTGATAATAAAAGACCCAGCATGGCTCCTAAACTGCATCCTAACCTTAAAATCAGGACGACCGATTTGTTTAAAGTAGAAAATCAGCTGTTCCATTGAGAATTAGCCTGGATTAAAGTTTAAAGTAAACAGTTGATTGTTGTATAAAAAATTGTCAGCTAAACATTCATTTCAAATTGAAGTATAGTACTCTTGTAAGTAATATATTGATAAGCTAAACTAATGATAAATTTAATATTTACTATTAAATGAAATATTTCCCCTAATATGACTGCAGTATTTTTCCTAGAAAAAAGTCAAAATGATGAAAACATTTGTTCCATTTGAGATAGTACAGACTTTACAAAGTTATAATATGTTCATTTAATTGAAAAAAATAGAACAAAATTCAATAAAAAGTAGCTAAATTTAATGTTTTACAGTAGGGTGTACACATTTAGTTTTATTTGGTTTGCCAACATTTAAAGTACAGTAGAAAAATGTAAACAAATACCTGTCAATTTGACAGATAACTTAAAGGTTCAGTTGAACTTGTGTACAGTTTTATAAAATTTTGGTAAATAAATTGTTTTTGTTATGACATCGATTTTCTTAATCTAATTTAATTTAAAAAAGAACCTCTGAGAAAGTAGGCTGAGTTTTATAGTCATAAAAGGGAATCCTATCTGAAACCAATATACTTAAAGAAAATCAGTTTAGGAACTTTTGCCATGTACTTTGACAAAATCTGTATTTTTTAAATCATTTTTTTTTTAAAGATTTTGACCATGTGCAGCCCATTTTCTTCTGCGGTACAGCGGTACGTTCCTTTGGGGAAACAAAAAAAGAGTTAAGCAGTAACTAAAACATTTAAAAAACTTATATTTTTGGAAAAAATATCAATATGTTTTGTTGATTGCGGATACACCAAATAGAGTAGCTTTAAAAAAGTGGCTCAAAAAATATCAGTAGAAAGTGTATTTTATGAGACCTGTGTCATGGACTGAGCGATGCTATAATATGCAGTGTTTAAGATTAAATTGGAGCCTCTAAAATAGTACAGAAAACTTAACCTAAATTCGTGTTAGTTTTAATAGCTTAAGTTTGCTAGTATCCTTTATCTACTTTTTACTTTCTCCACCCTATACGTAGTATATGGAGAAAGTATTGTTTTCGTCTAAATTTTCGAATTTTAATTTTTAGTGGAATTATCTGTTTTGGTGCTCCCTGAACCCAAAAATATTTTTAGTGGAATTATTTGTTTTGGTGCTCCCTGAACCAAAAAAGTGTTTTTTTTTGTGATGTCTGTCCGTGTGTCTGTAAGGATGTGTACAGAGCTGGAGACCATACCAACCGTCCGATTTTGATGATATTTGGTATGTAGGTGTAGTTTTGGAATATCTCCGGGTGTTTTTTAATTTTTTTTAATTTTTGATTTTGAAGGGGTTTTATCTAACAAAAATGGACAAAAAACTAGAAAAATCAAATTTTCTCAAAAACGGCTCTAACAATTTTGATAAAATTTGGCTTACTTGTAGCCCTTAATGTACCCTACCATATGCAGAAAACCGCATCTTTCTAAAAATTCTCGTTTAGGTAATAATAATAACTGATTTTTGGGAGTTTTTGGCCAAAAAGGGGGTTGTTTTTCAAAATTTGTCAAAACCTTTTTTCGTGCATCTATACAGGCCTAATTGACATGTTTGGTGCAAATTTGTTCGAAATCGATTGAATAGTTTAAATAATAATAATAATAATATAATAGGGATGTGTGTTACATGCATCTAATATTTTCTATGGTAACATTTTCCTACTTTTGCAATTCTAAATAGCCACCTCCTATGCTACTCTTGGGAAGGTATAAAGTTTCAACTGGGAGAAAGTATGTGGCAGTTATCTGGTACCGTTTATTATAATTGGATAGTCCTTAATAATAATTTAGATAGTTTATTTTCACAACATAAGTTAACATTTCAGAAAGTTTCGAAAAAGCTCTCCATGAGTGGTGTTTATTTTGTACAAAAGCTTATGTCAAAAGAAAAGATAAGTAAAGTTCAGACACAAAGTTGTCAAGTAAGAAGTTGTAAAGATTTTAAAAGCCCCATTAGATGTGTAACGCAGTGACAACCATTTAAGAACAGATGTTTCTTCTTTCAAAGAATTACTTGTCACCTTCCTTATAGTATTGACGACTTTCTGATAAACCAATTAATGAAGTTAACTAATCAACTGCAGTAAAATCAACACTATAATATCCGCAGTACGTTATCTTAGTTTCGTTTGTGTTATGTATCTTTACTTTGTATAACGGTAAACGTTTTTAATTTTTTGTATGTTAAGTTTTTTAAAAGCCGAGATTAATGATATCATATTTTTGTCTCACGTGGGGATTTCTGTTAAGGGCAGTTTTCAATACTTAAAATATTTCCGTAGAGTTGTAAATTTAATGGTTTTTCATATTTATTCTACTGTCTGTCCTACCCAGCTTCACTCGTGTACATATTTTTCAGTTGTATAAAAATGTTTTTAACTTAAGATGTGACAAACCCATTTCTTGTAAAATGATGATGTAGATAGTGTTAAATACAGTTAAATACATGTTGTACCGTGTGGGCCTATAATTAAAATAGTTTAAAGATAAGTTTCTTTTCGTTTTTGTTAATATGCTATTTTGGGGGTAGGTAGCAGGATCCTTTGACATTGTGTCGACCGATGTCATGGCGGACGGATGCCTCTTCCAGCTTTGTGAGGACCTTCATTAGTTATGAAGTAGGTTGAATTTGATAATCATTTTACATTTCTGTTTTGTTGTTGATAATTATGCTAAAAGAATTATTGTTTTTAAATCAAGTATTATTTGTTTATTTTGTATTTACACAGGGTTCAAGTGTAGACGTACAAGTTCTCGAATCTCTTCGAAGATCGTTTAAAAATTTATTAAAGTTGTTTCTTTGGTTTTTCTTTTATCTTTATGTGTCGGTTGTGTTTTTTGAATAGTGTTATTTCAAAGTGATAAAAATAAAGAAAAATAAACAGTAACTTTACAATTTGTGGTTATTAGCAGTAGTTCCTATAATAAACTCCACTGATAAAACCTTGTACACCAGTGAAGTATTGACAGTGGACAATGCAACTAACACTGGAAATAAATGACTTATTTTTAATTCATGGTACAATGTAACTACTTTGTCACTGTATAAAATAGGTTGTCAGCGAAAAGTTTTAATCAAATCCTCAAATTCGTCGGTATTTCTATGTTTGTGTGAAATATTTACATTATATCCTGTTCAATCTTCCAAATTGTGTTTTTAATTTTTTAATTTAGAGTACTTTTTCCAAAGATGTTGTACCTACAAGTAGATAATACAATGGCATGAAAATACAATATATTTATTTTAATATTATTCAGTAATTACTATAATTCACATTTCATAACATCGAGAATACTATGTACTAGTAAATCTCCGTGAAAAGTCACAGGCGGATTAAATAGATCCACATCAGAAATACATCATTTATACAAAATACTATTTAAACAACAAACTTTATCTAGGCCTACCTAACTATTCAGACGGGAATTTTTAACTCCGTAAATGTGTACAATTATTTATAAGGACTATAAAATTGTAGGAATATTTGTTAAGATTTTGTGTTTGTGTGTATTATTATATTTATATTTAAAGAAACATAAACATATTATATTTTAATTGCCTTTTATTTCAAATTGATAGATCAAATGTTTTAGAAGCTGTTAATATTATAGGCTATAATATTGATTGAAGTTGTAAACATAACCCCAAAGTATAATCTACGGTAGGTTTTGTTTGCATAATACAGATGATGGGTGAAATCAGCTGTTATATTATTAAGTTAAACGAATAGGTATTTCTTCTTTAAATTTGTGTAGACGAATATTTTGATGATGAAAGGTTGTATTTATATACAGTATATAACCTCAAAGCAAATATCTATATATCTAATTCCGTAAGCCCAAATTTGCAAACGAAATTGTGAGCGAACGGTAGGTCATAGAAAGCTGGGAGAGGTCTCATTTTAGAGGTCTGGGCATGAAGTTTTGGGGGAAAATATGCATTTTAGTTAATTGTGTCACGAAAATTTGTTATGGAATAAAATAATTACCATTGAAATAGCATGGGAATATGCAGCTGTAAATCAGGTGATTTTAGTGTTAAAAACAGGTGATTGTATATAATAATTCCCATTTAAATAGCATGGGAATATATAGGTGTAAATGAAGTGATTTTAGTATTAAAAACAGGTGATTGTATATAAATTAGAAAATTCAGCTATCATAACAACACCTGAATGTGCAGTTTTGTGATATGTTTTGTTATTGTAGCTGTGTTTTTGTTTCAAAGTGAGAATTAAAATCAAAGCTTAGGCTATATGATTAAACACATTATAAAATTATTTCAACTGTACTTTTTTTGCTGTAATGAATAACGCTGGAATACCACCTCGCAAAGGTAGGACATCACTAAGAGGTATTGCTCCTAGAAATATAGCCTGTATATAGGGGCTATTGCCCTTACAAACCACTAGTTATAACGTATAATTATAACATACTTTAGTTCTATAACTCATATTTAAAGAAATCTACTTCACAAGAAATTATAACGATTGAAGTTGTAAACATGACCTCAAACTATAATATACACTGGGTTTACAGATGATGGGTAAAATCAGCTGTTATATTAAATGTTACTCCACGTACGCTTGTACGTACACTCGCTTTGTAGGAGTTGATTATATCTTGTTTGAGATTAATTAGGAAATTACAGACATGGTAAGTGGTTTTTAAATACTTGTTTCTCCTGTTTCTCGAAATAATTTAAAAAAATATTATCTAATAAACCGTTATTCTCTCATTATATCTAATTATATATAGGGTATACCTATATATATTGACATATCTTAAAAGCTGCAAAAATGCAGACACTAAAATTGTAAAAGAAATAATATTCATTTAAAATTTAAGTAGGAAATATATAATACTAAAAATGTATTAACTGTATATTTAATAAAGAGGATGAAGAATATTTTATTTATCAAAAAATATATAAAAGAACCCCCAATGGAAAGAATAACAATTAATATTTATGGTTTTAGGGGTTGTTTCGACCCTTAAACGCAAAATATAAACATACAATATGCAATCTATAATAATAAACATTTAATATTTTGCCAAGCGGAATCATTACTTTTATTTTAAGTTACTTTTTAAATTTAATTAAAAATTTTGGAAAATATTGATGTTAATATTTATTAACAATTTAATGATGGTTTTATAATCCAGAAGGAATACTTATTTATTAAAACATGATAGAATGGTTTTACCTTTTGTGCATTATTACGTGAATTTTATTTTATTTCTTTCATATATTAAAATTACAAAGTCAATAATATGTTTTTTCCACAACGTGAATTCCTTTCATACCCTTCACATTAAACCTTTATATAAAACACTGTTTATTTACTTTACCAAACCACGGCTCAGTGAATTGATTAACGATCCCTCGCCCTGAGAGACCGACATTAATTAATTAATGTATTCCAACCTCAAAATGTTTTGGAAGAACTAAATTACGTTTAAGTTTGTCTATAAATAGTTTTAACGTAATTTAATTAAAGTAACTGAATTATTTTAATTACGTTTTAATTTATATTGTTCAGTAAAAAACTAATTAAAATCTGCACTTAGTATTAAAATATCAATAACTAGTGTGGAAACGGAAATTCTTCGCTATTGCTTGATTTAATTTTAAAGGTAGATGTTTCATTTCATTACTTTGACTTAATCGAATTATTGCAAATGGTTTTTATGCCATTTGAGAATACTGTTACTTAATTTTAGGTGTATAGTTCATAAGAATTTATTTGTATTGTTTAGGGGTAGCTACCCCATTTTAAACCCTTAGTAATTGTAACGAATAATCACTCCTGGTAATGGTAGCCCTATGGATAAACTGTGACACTTTTAGTGAAACAGGTCGAATAATTTTTAAGTCCATAGCGGACAAAGAAAAAAGAAACAAATATTAATTTTCATATATAGATATAGAGAGTACATTAACATGTCTTGAATAATGCGTAAAACAGAAATAATATACATTTAACCCAATTTTTATGTAGACCATATTATAGCTGTGGTCAATAAAAATATTCATATTTTTTAACTCCATATTTATTTTTGAAAAGTCGATGTTTTATTTACATTTTTTTAACTTCAATTTGGTTCATCCTAAGCTACCGTACGCACTTTACGCACAATTCCTAAACCATGAAGTATTTTAAAATTAAATGCGTGACACAAATCTACATTCATTTCCCCCCGTAAATGTATGCCTAAATGAATTGACGACGTTATGAGCATTTATGTACTGTATTTTACATCTTGTTGGCTCACTTTTCAACTAAAATATTTACTTAAATTATACACATTTGAATAAACTGGCTTTTTAAGAAATATTGTATTAATAGCTTACCCGATAGACGTTGTCCTGTCCAAATTTTAATGAATTTGTTTGTGATCGTTTTGTGAATTTGTGATAAGCTGTTAGATAATTTAAAAAAAAAAGTATTTCTAAATGATCATTTATCTATTAAAATTGAGGAGGAGTACATTCAGAAGAACGACGATTGAACATTTTACATGCGAGTTGAATTTTATTTGCAGTACCGCTGAAATGCTCGAAATGTATGATGTGCCTGGAATGTGGTCGACTTGGAACCATGGGGTTTTGTTTCAAAATTTAAGTTATTATTTAATTAAGTTAGAATTTCAAGTACAGTCAAAACAAAGAAATGCTTTAATTGTAGTAGTGACATGACTATTTCCTTCATTGTAATGCTTTATGGTACACGAAGTTTTTGTTTTGTTGTCTGGCGCATAAACAAAGCTGATGGTTTTCCAACCCGCCAACAGGCGGATATTTACATTAATTACACAACCATATTATGTTAAGACATTTTTATCTAGACGTTTGTCTTACAATAGGCCTGGAGTAAATCTTTTGTTTGCTTTAACCTAATCTAAAAAAACTGAAAGTTCTGAAAAATAATTACCTGATTCTACATTGGCCAAATTGGTTGCAAATAAACGTCGTTTGTTTCATTATGCTCAGTTTTCGATCCAAATCAGCTGTTTTATTTATAATATGACTGTAACAACCTATGTTTGGATTGAATTATAATACAGTAAGTACCTTGATTTTTATTATTCGTAATTTAGTTTGTTAATCAACTAAGTTAGTTGGTCTGACTTAAAAAAGCTGTTGGTTTTGACGAACAATAAACTGATTATAAATTTGCTAAGTAGAGTTGCTATGGTAATAAATGTAAATAGACATGTGTTGCTAAGGTTTTTGTCCTCACAGATTTTTTTGAAAGTTATGGTTTTGAGTTCATACAAAAAAGATGTTCAGTTTTTTCTCAAATTTGAAACTTTTTAGGGAAAATTTTCAAATTTGTCTTTCAATAAAAACGTAATTCGAACTCTTACGAACATTGTAAAACAAAAAATAGCCAAATTTGTCCAGCCGTTTTCAAGTGGCTTACCAACAAACAGCATTTCATTTTTTTTATATAGATTATAATAATAACCCCAAAGCTAAGATGGTAAATAACGTTAAATGTTCGAATCAAATTATTTCGGATTTTTATAACCGCAGTTATAATAAAGGTTAAAAGAACCAGCAAGACTCAGGTCTACACTTTAATAAAAACCTAACCTACAAGTTAAAACTACAAATAGGCCTAGTTGCTAAAAAGTGTGAAATTAGGTGTTAATGGAAATATTAGAGCAAACAGCTGTTTTATCTGTTATTTTATTCAATTGGTTGCTATGGTAATTCAGCAGTCTAGGCCTAACCCAAGAATTTTGTCCGACTAAATTTACAAATATTAAGATAAAAAATGTTTTTGCCAAAATTAATTATAGCCTAAGTTCCTTAGAGAGTGAAGCTTTTTATTGGTAAAACAATTATGTTTGGTTTTTTTCAAAAATTTCAGAACTCTGCAAGACATGACATGAATTGCTTTTATACCATAATTAATTTTGTAACTTTTTAACAGATTATTGCATAACAATAATTATGTTTGAAATATATTTTACTATTCGATTTAAGAGCTACGAAATAAATATACTGAATCGGTATCACCTACTAGGGAAAATGGGGTATCGAGTATACGGTACTACTAAGACATGTTTAAACAAATTTATAAAATCTAACGACTTATTTTCCAATAATATGCATGAATATATCTATGCATATTTTTATTTTTGTCTTAAAATAATGAACAAATATTACTGAAGTTAACAAAACATTAGGGTTTTGTGTGTCTTAATATGAATGGAAATTATAAAAAGTTTATGAACTTATTTTAATGTTCCATAAACTTAAGGAAAGACCTACCTTAAATATATCTGTCCGTATAAAGATATAACTAAACAATTTTGCGTATTTACATAGAATTCTTTATCATTTATATTCCATTTTTGAGTTTTTTAAAAGAAATATAAATACAATAAAAATATGAATTACAATATTGGTTAATACTAGAAAAATCAAGAAACTGTAACGATTAACAATAAATACCTGAAAATTTCCGAGTTTTCAGCAAAATCTAATGTCAAAAATTTGTTTGCGAAATTCAAAGGAATACTTTTAAATAATCTATATACGTATGAATAAATATACAAATAATTATTTGTGGGATTGGTTGTAAGTTACAAAAATAAGCTGTCGAAAATTATTTTAACTTTTACAAAAAACATTTCCATACAAAAGACGTATAATTAAATAGAACCAAAGTGTTTGCAAATGCGTTTATTTCCTTCCAACGACCTACTTCTTGAGTGCGGAATGATTGAATAGAAGCAAATATTAATTCCCTGTGGTACGGTGTCGAAGCAAATAAAACTGATTGAGTTTTACCGTGAAACCTCTTGCTATACACAGAAACGGTTTTACAGAATACTTAATTACGTTTACTCGATACAGAATACAAAATTGTGTAAAATACATTTAAACGATCACTGCTACTCGATACGCATATTAAGTTAGGTTCAAATAAAATTATTTGATAAAATTATACATCATAATTTCAGTTACATTTATCTAAAAATACATTGTTCGGAGGTTTACATTTGTAAAGATTTTAGAAGTTCATATTTTGTAGCCAATAAATAGAATAGTAATGTTTAAGGTTTCTTACCCTAAAAGGAAACAAACGCTACCAGAAACTGGCACATACTTTCTCACAAACATATTTAAATTATTAACACGTTCAATGCTAAGGACGCACATGTGAGCTTAACACAGTGTGAAGCGGCCGACGCACAGTGCATTGCACGCCAACCCCTGTATTGGGAGCATTTTTAATACAAAATAAATTGCGTGCTTCGCACGCCCACCCCGTGTGGGAGATTTTTCAATACAAAGTGCATAGCGTGCTTCGCACGCCAATCCCCGTGTGGGAATATTTTCAATACAAAATAAATATTCCGTGTGGGAAGCACGCCAACCCACATATTGGGAGCATTTTCAATACAAAATGCATTGCGTGCTTCTCACGCCAACTCCCGTATACAACCTCAACTGTGACTTCATAATTGTATTAAGGGTCGGCTCTAGTAAAACAGAAAGCAACCTACTTCTACAGCGTAGCGGCGGTAGGTTACGCGGACATTGCTCATCCTAAATCCATTTAAAACCCGCAATTTCAAATAGCGTTTTTTTTAAAAATACCAAACTCTTGGGGACAAAATTCTTCATCCGAATGGCTTGGTAATTTTTCTCTATAATTAATAGTTACAATGTAAAAAAATATTTAAAGTCACCCTATAGTGGCGGTAGGTTACACGGGCATTGCTCAGCCTAAATCCATTTAAAACCCGCAATTGTTCAAATAGCGTTTTTAAAAAAATACCAAACTCTTGGGGACGAAATTCTTCATGCAAATGGCTTGGTACTGTTTCGCTATAATTAATAGTGAAAACATAAAAAAATATTAAAAATCAATTTTTTAAATTGTTAATAAATATTAAACAAAATGTTTTTCTTAATTTTGGAAAAGCCATTTGCATGCGTATTGGCCATAGCTTTAAAATGACATATCGTTCATAACCATCCGATCAAAAATAAAGGAAAAATTTGGATTTTAATTTAACATTGGTCTTATGGAATGTCAACCAACATGGCCGACAGCTAGAGCCGACCCTTTAAGTAGAAGAGGGGATAGTACATTAAAGTAGGAGAATAAGTAATACAAATTATTAGTATAAGCTAAAGAGGAAACTATTCAATAGATTTCAACCAAATTTGTACCAAACATGTCAATTAGGCATGTATAAACGCACGAAAAAAGATTTTGACAAATTTTGAAAAACAACCACTTTTTCGGCCAAAAACCTCCTAAAAATCAGATTCTATTATTATTATTAGCTAAACGAGAATTGAAAGATACCGTTTTTTGCATATGATAAGGTAGGCCTACATTAAAGGCTACAAATAAGACCAATTTTATCAAAATACCTAGAACGGTTTTTTTATACAAAAATAATAACAGATTTTTTGGGGTGTTTTGGCGAAAAAGAGGGTTGTTTTTCAAAATGTTTCAAAACCTTTTTTCGTGCATCTCTACAGGCCTAATTATTGACATGTCCGATGCAAATTTGCTCGAAATATATATAATAGTTTTCTCTCTAGCTTTGTATACATATAGACATACAGACATATAGACAGAAATACAGACAGATATTTTCTAAAAACCACTTTTTTGGACTCAGGGGGTCCCAAAACTAATATTTCCGCAAACGTTTCGACATCGATTTTTTTGCGATCACTATATTTTGTCTATACTATAGTATAGTGAGAAAGTAAATGAAACAATTAATTAGAGGATCACTTATTTGTCTGCATGACTGTCACTTAACATTATCAGAATTGGATAGAGTTACGAAACTGAAATATGACTTATAACAAGCAAACTTGAAAATATTCAAATATAAAAAGTTACACCAAGATAATTAAAAACCTTTTGAAGTAAAACTTGTTTAGGTGCGGTTGTCCTCCATCGGTTGGTGAATCCTTCTCCTCGTCAGTTGAAAGGCACAGTGGGAGAATAATTGTTTCTACTCTCTTGCCATATACACTCTACACGCATGCGCTGTGCGTACTGTATGTAAACGTAGCATTAGTTGGCCTGATGAAGGCGAAAATTCAAACAGTTGAGAAGAAACAAAGGGAGAATCATTTCTACTTTCTGTGTCGCAAACGTCAAATACAGTCTACACAAGTGTCCTGTGTTAATACGTAGCATAGGGGACCAGTAACACACTGTGAAAGTGTGCATTAAATGAACACTTCTCAACATTTATTTAATTTTTGTTGAAGTAATTAAGCTAATGGAAATAATCAGCTATTATGTATATTACGTTTTTATTTTAGGTTATTGTTTTTAAATCTTTAAAAAAATGCAGTGTAAATTATTTGTATCGTACTCCAGCATAAAACCACAATTCCTTTCTTAGATTATGAATGATTTCTAACTGATAAATAATTCGACCACGCAGCTGAACCGCTGACGTGAGTTGAGCAAATAAAAAAATTAAGTTTATGTTTTAGGGTTTCAACCAACAATTTGGGAATTAGGTCTATTCACGACGGTGCTGAATAGCTGCAAAATGGTTCGCACGCCATTTCGCATATTGGGAGTATCTTCAATACACAAAGCATTGGGAGTTTCGCACACCATTCCGCATATTGGGAGTATCTTCAATACACAAAGCATTGCGTGCTTCGCACGCCAACCCCTGTATTGGGAGTGTCTTCAACACACAAAGCATTGCGTGCTTCCCACGCCAACCCACGTATTGGGAGTATCTTCAATACACAATACGTTACGTGCTACGCACGCCAACCCCAAGGTAGAATCCACCACATGGCTTTGAACCAGGTATTTCTTTGGTATTTTACGTTTTGATCGGTTTTGGGGAACCAAGCGAGCTATAAGGTCGCGTAAAAAAACAAAATTTGCAGAATAACATCCTACATTTATATTTGTAGAAAAAACTCAAAAACAAATTTATTCTCGTAGGAAAAATCTCAAACGATTGTTACTTCTGGTCAAAAAACATGCTTCCGATTGTTGGATTTTTTTGGCTAACAAACTCTTTCGAGCAACGTAGACAACCAACATGTGTACCAAATTTGAACTAAATCGGACTTAAAATGCGGCCGTTAGAGTGGGACATATACATATGATTTTTAATGACACCCCATAACGTGTTCTGGGGACCAAGATCGGTGCTCATTTGCTACTTCCGACCTTGGGTCTTACGATAAAAGGGCCACTGCAATAGCTTATTTTTCTTATGGAAATTCGCTAATAAAAGACATATTAGATTATTTAAAGTAATTTTCTTCAATTAATTTCCACATAAGCATTTAAAAATCCTGAAAAAAACAAGATCTTCAACAAATAAAAGGAGGGTAATGCATTAAATCAACTGTTTCTAGTTATTAAAACGTTTCTCTTCTAACAAGTGAGATTCTCAGTAAATTTTGTAAAATAATTTGTATTCAATTAATAATTTTCTACTAAAACCGTCTCCTTTATATTACACATATTACTGTGGCCAACATTTTAAATACCTGATAAAACTACAGTGTATAGTTTTTAATTCATTATGTTTGTCAACAGTTACATCCTTTTACCAATACTGAGCTCTAATGTATAATTTATGTAATCTCACTATAGTTATCATTGTTAGTTCTGTACAAGATTTAATATATAACATTTTCTTTTTTTCAGGTTGGTAAATATATCTTGATTCAATACGGTCGATACCTTTGGCTTTCCGGTCAGACTCACACAATTGTATTACATTTCCTGTAGGCTCAAAATAATTGTATTTTAAATCTTAGTTTCAGTTGTGAATTTATTTTAGATTAATTAATACTAAATGTACTCCTAAAATTATATTGTAAGAGAAAAGTAAAATTTTAATTGGCACTGCATTCTCTTATCTTCAGACTGAAAGAACTAAACAACAAATCTACCTATATCTCTGTATTATAAAATCCAAAACCCACTCACTCACTCACTCACTCACTGATCACAGTATCTCAAAAACCATACCACCTAGGAACTTGAAATTTGGTACACATATTCCGCATAGGCACTAGAAGCGCATTAAGAAAGGATTTTAAAATATCTGGTCTCTAAGTACACTGTTACAGAATTACAAGAAATCATGACTGACTTTTCAACTTATATTCTCATAAACATTTAAAATATCAGCTGAAAGAGCACTTTAAAGACCGCATTATAGTACCGTATCCAATTTTTCTGGTCGAAAAAACATTGTGTGTTTATCAGACTCTGCACACAAAATCATGGACAACTGGTACAAAAAAAAAAAAGAAGAGCGATCCGGAAACAGAAAAGCTTAGAATAGTTTTAGCTGCGGCTGATATCATCAAGAAGAATATTCAAAAGATGGCTTGCAACTATCGTACATACCCAGATACAAAAGACATTAGGTCCGGAGGCGAAAATTTAATAACAAAAACATTAAATGCCTTTATATGGAAAATGATTGCAAAGAAAACCTAGATCCTTTATGTCACCCCTAAAAGTTAGATTAGCACTTGTATGGGTATATACATTTAATCAACATGCTTTCTTGAATGGGTGTGTGTGCGTCATATAACGAAGCAATGACATACAATAATGCATTGATAACTGCGGGATCATCACAAGAAAATTAAGGTGCCTTTATCCAACACGTTTTTGACAACGATGATGTCAACATTCGAACATTAGCCTAAATATTTTAACGCTATAGGTGAAATACAATGTATTACGCACGACAAAAAAGTACAAACTATAGAAAAAGTTAAAAGGCAATGTAGTGAGCTTTTAACCCCGAAAGTATAAGGATACGAGGGTGTGCAAGGAAAACTGGAAGTAAGGGATTGAGTAGTAATAATTGTGAAAAATTACAATGACATGAAAGCTTGCTTGAATATTACTGATTCCACAATAACTAACTTATTCCCTTTAAATTACATTTGGCTTTCTGGTGCTAATGTACAACCAGGTTAGAATGGTTTTATGAACGTATAAAAAACTAAAAACAAAGACAAATGTGATGGGACATTGTAATGGCTGTTCCTTTTATTAATTTGGACACTTCTAACAATTCAACAATGTTCACTGGTTTATGTTTTGCAGCTGAAGAGAGCCGAAAATGAAATCAGTCATGCGTAGTTACTTTTGCCCAACCTCTATTTTTGAAAGCGTCCGAGATTGTAGCTTCTGCAGAAATATGTGCGAGCACTGAAATGGATATTCTTGCAACAATACCTTGACCATGGATGAAGATCAAGCCACAATTGATGATGGCTAAAATGTTTATAGTTTAAATATTTTAATCAATAATTTTATAAGATATTTTTTCATTAAACAACAATTTAATCAATCAATATTGTAAATATTTGTAAATAAAAATAGTAATTATATTATTGAATAAAAAAAAATACAAAAAACGGGGGGGGGGGGGG
>JAGFPH010004862.1:0-13173 GCA_018207615.1 Philaenus spumarius | reverse complement strand
CAATATTAAGGTCAGGAGTCAAAACTCCCCCGAACCAAAACTTGCAAATACTTAAAATAACAAAGAAAATCTGCTTATTTTTTTAATAGTTCGTAAAATGTTGGTATGCTAATAGACCTACAGTACCATTTAAGGTCATAATATTATGCTATCAGTTCTGGTGTAAAAAACTAACTTACTCTGCTTCATTACTAACAGACAGGGAGTGATGCCGCAACAACCAACCACACATTATGGCTATCTTAGTGTCGGGCGGGCACTAATACTTTGTAGTCTGTAAGTGTTCCCGACCCTCAAAATGTAAATTAGGTACACATTTTAAAAGGGCAAGAGCTGCGCTACAACTTTTATTTGACATATTTTTTGATATTATAACAAATAAAAGTGCTGTTTTCTAAAAACTACTTAAAATATGATTTTTCACCCGAACATTTTGCATATTTTAGCAAATTCTGGTAAAAGTATCACTTTTACGCAAAAAATCTAAAGAATATTTTTTGTAGAATAGACATAGAGAAATACAATCATACAAACAGCATCAATGTAAAATGAAAATGGCGGAGTTATGAGCAATAACAAAAATACCCTCGAAATGGATGTTCAAGGGGGCTAGAGGGGGGAGCACAAGGGGGACCGGCGGGGACTTTTAAGAAAATACTTCCCTAATTAGGTCCTAACAACTGGCAAAAAATCAGCTTGTCTCTAATTTCTTCCGACACAAAACCTTAATTGCCTGGGCTACAACCCCTAAAGCAATAAATATTGTTTGGTATATATCTCAAAAACCCTACCGTCTAGCAACGTGAAATTTGGTACACATATTTTTCATAGGGGCTAGAGGCGAAATAAGAAAGGATTTTTTAAATATTTGGCCTTAAAGGGTTGAAAAAAACCCTAAAACAATAAATATTGTTTGCTATACTTTCCTTAAAACTATAAAGCCGAAATTGTGTACATTTATTTCTTGAAAAACACATTTAAATAGTAAACCAGTTTTACATTTCGTTACGTGCTGCTAAAGGGGTGAAAATATGATAACAACCCCTAAAAACAATAAATATGCATTTTATACTTTCCTTAAAGCTGGAGAGCAGATATTTTGTACATTTAATTCTTACAAGATACATAAAAAATAAACCAGTTTTACATATTTTTACTTGCTGCTAAGGGGTGAAAATGTGAGAACCCCTAAAATCAATAAATATTAATTGCTATTCTTTCCTTAAAGCTATAGAGCTGAATGTACTCTTACTAATTTTAAGAAACTATTTAAAGACGTAAAATCCATCCCGATTTATGCATTCTCATATTTACCAGTCTGTAGATTTAGCGGTAGAAAACACAGACGCCCTTCATTCTGAATTATTTATTTTTAATTGAATTAATTTATTCATTCCACATACCGTGACGAAGACGATTGACGGGCAGCCAATATATATAAAAAACAATTAATTGCTGTTCCTTTGTAAGCGCATCACTTGAGAACGGCTGGACCAATTTGGCTATTTTTGGTTTTAAAATGTTCGTAATAGTCCGAACTAGGTTTTTATATAAAGAAACATTTTAAAAGATACACGAAAAAGTTTCAAATTAAAAAAAAAAACTAAACATCCTCTTTAGTATGGACTCAAGACCATAGCGCACAATAACAGCTGTTCGTATAAAAATCTTAGCAACCATTCATGTGTGTTTACATTTATTACCATAGCATCTTTCCTTAGCATTTGTAATAAGTTTATTATTCTTCAAAACCAACAGCTTTTTTAGATTAGATTGAAAAACTTAAAGCAAACAAAAATCAACTAAAAATGCTTACTATAATTATTTTAATTCAGTTCAAACATTGGTTGTTACATAATATACCAGTTGGTACATAAAACAGCTCAGTTGAATCAAAAATTGAACATAATTTTATTAGGTTAGGCCTACAATGAACCAAAACACGTTTATTTACAACCAATTGGGCTAATATAGAATCAGTTTTTTCACAATTCTTCACAAATATCAGTTTTTTTAGATTAGTTAAAAGCAAACAAAAAGGTTTACTGTATTATCTATAAAGGTTTACAAACTATAAATCTGAATTTGTGTAATATATTCTTAAGTGGCATAAAAACCAGTTTGCAATTCGATTACTTAAGTCAATGTAATGAAATGGATTAACTTTACTACCCTTTTAATTAAATCAAGCAATAGCGAAGCATTACTGGGTCCACTGGTGAACAATAAATACCAAACTATTTGAAAATAGGCCCTACGTGTAATAATTCATATTCGTGAAATAAAAGATGATATTAAAATTATGTAACATCGTGATACAACAAAATTCCCCTTAGCAAAGCAAGGGTATGCAGCTAGTATATTGGTAAACTATATGTAATTAATGTTTAATAATGCTTTTTTAATTACACTTTAGTACATTATATTTCTTGCAGTTATACAAAAAGTAGGGGTTTTCCGATAAAGTAAAATCACAAAGGAATACATCAGAGTATAAGAATGTTTCTGGTGATGACTATAACATGGCGATGCACGATAACAAATAGTGTGCAACCATCCGTGGTGGAATGCCTTTCAAGTTTTTCCACATCAACGCTTTGAATGCGCAAGTGTTGTAAAGGCAGAAGTGTTTTGCTTTGTGTAGACTTTGTCAATATTTTAGAAGCTGACATTTACTATTTAAATTTCTTCTTTGAGATTTGAACTTAAACAAATAGTTTGCAACGTTCCAAAGTCTTTTCCAGAAAAAGAATCTATTAATTTATATCAAAGGTAGCACTCAGTAAGATGGCCACTTTTAACATAATGGTCGTGTTAAATAACTTTTGTTAACACGCTTATATTAGCTTCACTTGTATGTTTGTAAGTAACTCTCCTTTGGACTAAAAGCCAGTGGCTTATTACTGTTAGTATATCTCTCTTACGCAAGTTCGTTCGTTGGCCGAGCGGTCTAAGGCGCGGGTCGTCGCTGACGTCAATCCCCAGACTCACCGATCGTGGGTTCTAATCCCGTCCACGTCTAATTGTTTTTTCAGTGGTTCACTAGAACTTACAAATTTGTTTTCAATAATTAATCGAACTAAAAATTAAAAAATAAATATAGTTTAAAAAAACTAAAAAACACGCTTTTATAATACATCGAATTAAAAAGTGAAAAATAAATATAGTTTAAAAAAACTAAAAACACGCTTTTAGAGCATATCATATGGGGCGCTTTGTCCATATTTCTCGTACATCGAGCGCCCAACGCTTTTTTTACAATAATGCTAGTATTTATCGTTTATTATTGTTTTAAGCTTATTTGAAAAATTATTTTTAACTTTTTAGTTTGATATGCTCTAAAAGCGTGTTTTTTAGTTTTTTTAAACTATATTTATTTTTAATAACAAAGACCGTGTAATATCTAGTATTATATATTTTAAGAATTGAATTTGTTCTGCGAAAGTAGTTCCGGACAGGAATCTTGGAAAAGGAGGTTAGGGTTTAGCAGGTAAACCTGATGAACCGGGAGTCCCACAACAGCTACATCTTATACTCACTACTAATTTAGTCATACAATATCTTTATTAACCATTTAAATTAAATTGATTTCTATATATTAATGTGACTGACTGTTAATGACAAATTAAGGTATTTAAAAATTGTCATTTCCTTCGAGACAAAGTTTATATCTTTTTCAATAGAGGCTGTTTTTAACTTTAAATGTTTAACTGGGAATAAGTTTCAAGATGGTGCCTAATAGGCTACCCACCCCCCACCCCCGTATAGAGAAAGTATTATACTTTAACTTACTATGTATTAAATGTCATGACTTTAGTAAAGCGTTTTACATTAGAAGCCTGAAACTTACTAAACTGCCTGCTGTAAGTCGTGATAGATGAAAATATTGTTTTTAAGCATGTGCAAGAAGTTGAATTTCGTAGTAGTCGTTGGTTAAATAAATAAAGGAACATTATTGAATATGCCTCTTATAAAATTATGTTGTTTACTCTGTTTTTTTAACGATTTAATTTAAAAACTAATTGCCGTATTTGTATTTAAAAAATTACTGGCTTTTTAAACATTGCCTGAACTTTAATAGGGCCATAAAGACGGTGCAGAGTAACGATTCTTATAATTAATTAAGTTTGCGAGCATTTTATTCCGTAGTGTGAAAGAACACGTTGGTTATATAAAGATTTAAAACCATTCCAAATGTAAATGTTATTAAATGCAGTTTTCTTACAACTGTTTTAGTTTTAGTTATGACGACAAAGTTTCGGAACCTTTTATTGAGCACAAAGCCTAAACCTATGAGACAAATAGTAATAAACTTAATATTACAAAATATTATATGTTTAAAAAAAATTTGGTTAAATTTTGTAATTTAATTATAAAGTTTATGATATTTAATGTTAGTTATGATCAGGGTAAACAACAAGCAGCACGACTTAGCTCATACACAGATTTTGATATAACACAAGCATATTTAAGGAGAACCAGAGGCCTCCTTCTGCAATTTATGTCAGTTAAAAAAAATCTCAATTATTTTGTCTTGATATTTAATTTTTAGCTATCAACTCTTACATAGGAGTAAACAATGTCCAGTTTTGTTTCGGTTTAGTTTATTGTATTACAAGGTTTATATGTTAAACTTTAAAAAGCTAATGACCAGCTTATCGAAATTTGTAGCGGCATGTTGTAGCTAAAACGTTTGGAAGAAAAATACGAATTTAACTTTACGTTAAAAAATCACTTTAACAATCTTTGGAAAGAGTTTCGTTTAAAATTTTAAGTTAAGAACAGCCTCTATTGAAAAAGATATAAACTTTGTCTCGAAGGAAATTATTAATTTTAAATACCTTAATTTGTTCTGCTATATGATGATGAATTGGGATAAACGAATATTTAATCTTGCAGTATTTTTAATTTGACCATATCATAATTTGAATATCTTACAAAACGCTGTCTTTCGTTAAACGTCATTTTATTAATCCTGAGTGACTGTTACAGTGTTGCAATATTAAAACTAAACAAAAGAGACATTACAAGAATGGTAGTAGACTGCAAGTCAATAGAAGTAAGACTTATTTACATCCATCGATAAGGTTATAATAAGAAAAACAATCTAAAAGTCACATTAAAATATAGTAATCAATTTCATTAAAATGGTTGATAAAGATACTTTATGACTAAATTAGTAGTGAGTATAAAATGTAGCTGTTGTTTATACAACCAGTTTTCTTTTTTAGAGACTCTAGACCCTAGACACTTGTCTTCAGCAATTTAATTATTTTTGGGTATACATTGAGGCTATTAAATTAGTTGGTCTAGTCTTAGATTGTTAGTTGATTGAATATTTGTCCTAGGGCTTGCGATGTTGTCCTTTGTCGTCTCCCCATCGCTCCATTGTCAATAGGAAGTGTTTAGAAGTCTATTTCACCAAGGAGGGGAAGGGGGGGGCACATTGGTTCATTATTTTCAAACTCCATTGTCCTTAGGTTTTTCCTAAATGAGAAATGACCGGTGATGAAATACAGTGAATTTTTAATTGTATTCGTGATTAGCAAACATATAATTACAGAAATAATATTTATGTTTATCCATTCTTTACAAACAACATACAATTTAATATTTAGAACATTATTAACAATTCTTTAAAATATTCCATGGATATTTTATAAAAACCTATGTTCTATGAAAACAAAATAATTAGTCTATAGTTTATACCTAACTTATGTGATTGTGTTACCATTCCTGAGGTGGTCTATCTTAGCATCTTGGTTTGTAACACTTTTGGACATTTTATCTGAACCCACTCCCGTTATGCAAAACTTAAGTACTTTATAAATAATTAAAATTCTATAAAAGACTACATAAATCGTACAAGAGCAATATAATTATTTACTTGAGGGGTTTCGAATGATTTCCATATTTTATGATATTATGTAAGATTAGTCTGTAACAGGTTAGAGTATAAGGTAAAGTGTATTAATAAAACATTAAAAACATTAAATAAATATAAATAAAGCTCTTAAAGTTAATGACAATTTAGGAGTGTATAAAGTAGTTAAAGGGATGCTGAGTTATGAAGTATCAAATATTTCTTGCTTAAGAACATAAAAATACTTCCTAAAATAAAATTGGTGCCATTAAAAATAAAATATTGCGAGTAAATTGTGTTTACAAGCCTGATCAGTGAAACTGGGAGAACATTAACCAAGCTTTTAGATAAGTTTAACTTTACTACAAATTATTGGTGCACAGTACAAATGCTATCTTGGTACAAGCACAGCCTAGGCCTTGCATCAATTTTAAGTGTCGTTCTACAGAGTGACTAAAATGCACGCCACATTCTGACTGAATGAATTCGTTCTATTTTTAAACATTTTCCAATAACATAAATACAATATAAATTAAATAAAAAAATTTGACAAAATATATACTTAACTTATGTATGTGTTTAATCTTATACAATTTTGAATAGAATTTATATTAGAAGACTGAACAAAGAATGTGTTATCAGGACTACTTTATAAACCTATGCTGTGTTTATATGTCATTTGCTAGAACAAATTTAAAAAATGCACACCACAGAAAAAGCTCTAATGGGAAACTGAACAAAATAATAATACTGAGATATGCAATATAAATTCTAACAATGATTGGGCTCATTTACAAAACTAACATCACATGGATAACTTTAACAATATTCAAAACTACAACAAACCCAAAAAGTAAATTTCTGAACGTAGAAAACGAAATATTAGAATGTTTTATATATTTATTTTAAAACAGACTTTTATGTTCTTTTATAAATTACTTCAACAGCATTTTGCTTATGATCCAATTATATGGAATGAAAGTTAAATTTGAATAATTAAAACAATACAAAAGTTTAAAAGCTTTACAAGAAAGTTTAAAGAGCATTTCAGTATAAGAAAGTCAATAGTACTGATCTAATAACCTTTCCTCCGTATATAAATATTTACTCCGTTTAGCGAAAATATTTCAAAGATTTAAACTATTTAAAACAGTGTTTATATAACACAGAATATCTACTTTTGTGCAAATGTAACTGGGTTGGGTGAAGTGATTTTTTGTCTCTTCAAGTAAAATAAACGGTACCAGAAACTGGCACATACTTTTTCACAAACATATTTAAATTATTAACAGATTCACTGTGACTTCATAACTGTATTAAAGGAGGAGAGTACCGAACAAATATTAATATTATTAGCTGAATAAGAATTTTTAGAAAGATGCTTTTCTTGCATATGGTAGGATATATTAAGGGCTACAAATAAGCAAAATTTTATCAAAACCGTTAAAGCCATTTTTTTAATAAAAAAATATAACTGATTTTTGGGCCAATATGCGAGTTGTTTTTCAAAAATTTTCAAAACGTTCTTTCGTGCATCTATACCGACCTAATTGACATGTTTGGTGCAAATTTATTCGAAATCGATCAAGTAGTTTTTTCTTTGGCTTTGTGTACATACAGATAGACAGACAGACATTTTGTATAAGTCACTTTTTGGACTCAGGGGTCCCAAAACGGATATTTCCACAAAAATCTCAACATCGATTTTTTTTTGCGATCACAATACTTTCTTTATACTATAGTATAGTGAGAAAGTAACACGATTTGTGGCAATCCTCGTATTTCTAGTTTGGTTATATTATGTATATTAATTAACTTTGACATATCTATTTCCCACAATACCATAAAACACAAAACTTTCCAGTGTGGCATATAGAACATACTTTGCAAATAATATTTCTAAAGTATGTGGTCTGCTACCTATTTAATAAAACTAAATTACAATTCTCAATTGCAACACTTCAAACAAATATAAAGCACTCATCTCGTTTGGGATGGTTAATACTTGTTTCTATCAATAGTCGGCTTTTTTACTGAAACCCTAGAGAATAAATAATATCGACTCTCTGAACAGGCCCAAGAATTATAAAATATTGATATATATATATATATATATATATAGATTTCTCACGTAATCATTTGTTGGTTTTGCTGTTATTTTTAACCAGGGTAGGTTGATCATTTTCGATCAACATTTATTGTGGCTCTTTCGTGTTCAAGCATCGGATCAACATTTCATAACCAACAAATAAGGGACCCAATTACAAAAAACTTATACAATTTCTTATACACCCAACTTAGCGTCGTAACTGAGACCATCAATAGTTGATCTGTTTTATACAAGTTATATACAAAATACCGTTATTCAGAAAGTTTTGTAAGTTTTAAACCGGCCAGTCTCACTTGCTCGCTTTCCTAACTGTACCCTGCCATCGGCCCGGCCGGCCTTTCCTACTTACCCTTCTACCTGCTACCTATTCATAGTTGAGGGAGGGTTGTGTTTATTGTTTACTGCATGGTATATTAAATGGATTATTGGTTTAATATTTTACTTCTACACAATAGACGATATGCAAATTATAGTAAGTTCTTCATTTCTTTACCGATTTTCGTAAAACTCATTTTCCTATTGTTTTTTGGGATGCTGAGCAAGAATCTGGCACTAATTTTTACCTAATGTTAAAAATAAAAATAATTACTTAATTAATACGAATTATATATATTTTTTGTAAAGAATAAATCCATTTACACAGTTTTCACGATATCTTCCGAACATCGGAACTTATACAAATTTAATCGGACATGAGTCAGACTTGTTGTTTTAATAACTTAATACTTTAGTCATTTTATTTTTTGTCAATTAAATTTTAGTGTTTGAAGTCGGAAAACATATCTGTAAAAGCAATTGACAGCATTTGATTAAGCTGTAAAAACTTTTCTTATAATGTTTTGGATAATACAGATGTATTTAGGTATTTTTTTCGACTAAATTGACAATTTCTAAAACTTTAGGGAAATGTCTCATCTCTAAAACTGTAAAAACAGAACGAAACAAAAACATATGCTAAACACGTACATTTTACATAATTCGTAATATTATTTAAGATAATATGCTGAATTTATGCAATCAAATATAGCGGATGATGTTTCAGGAAATAAATACGCAATTGTTAAGAATGTCTTCAAATAGAAACGTGAAATCACAGTAGAAAAAGGTAATACATTTTGAAACAAAACAGTGCTAGCCATTATAATTGTAGACCTAATATTCGTTCATTTTACTGCCTAGAAGTTAAAGAGTTTTCTCCTATTTTATGTTTTAACCCTGACCTTGAAAAGTTAATTACTTTATTGCAGTCACATTTAATGAGACTGCTTTACATTCAAAATAGTACATATTTTGAAGAAGAAAATACAGTAACACTGTAGTATTATTGGAAATAATAAATCGTACAAAGTGTGTGTTAGTAAATAATATTCTCAATACCTTAAAAATACAACTTATCTCTTTCTATCTGTTTTTTTATAAATTTAGAACTAATTGTTATATTTTCTTACAGTTTTTTCTAACTTGTAGAGTTATGACATTTAGGTAAGGTTTAGCCTAATTTTGATCAAATTAGTTCAACACTTCCCAAATTTTAACAATGTATCATTGGAACATATCAACATGGGTCAGAAATAAATGTTCTAATTTCAGCATGCTATTAACGTTTTTACGTAATTTATTTTTAAAAATCTGTAGAACCTTAATTTGTGTTAGAAGATTTTTTTATTTTTTATATAGGCCTATTATATTTAGATCTGAAGTATTTTTTAGGACTTGCTCTTTAGTTCTCAAGTTATTACCACTGTTGCTTTCCAGTATGTTACACATTTAATCTAAAAACAGAATCATTGAAGTTGGAGTTCGGCGTTACGAGGTGGTATCAAAACGTGAATGGAGCAACTGTAAAGACCGGTCATGCTGAAAGAGCTTTGTATTTTCAAGCTGCAGCCTCGGGTTCGTTCAAGTTCAAATTCGATTTTGTATACTCATATCTAATACAAATTAAACATACTTTTGCAAAGCATTTATCTTTTTTTGCGTTTATGAACATTAATAGTTAGAAACTATACTAGGAGTTTGATTTGAGCAAAGTAGAAAACAAATAATCAGATATAAAATACGTAGCCTACCTAAACTTACTTTAAAATACTTTTACTTTTTTAAGATGTCAACAAATCATTATACTTTAGAAAACCCTCCATTTAAAACACTTTTTTTTGGTAAATTAATAAATTCAAATAAGATCCAAAGTCTAAAAATGTATTAAAACTATTTCATAAATGTTTCAAATTGGGACAAATTGTTATTTGTGGTACCTATTTATAATTATATTTCAATACAAAAAAAAGCTTTCAAGTTTTGCAAGATTCCTTAAGGATAATTAGTATAGACCAACTAAGTCTATAAAGTTTATCACTTTAATATTATTTTATTATTATTAGAGCTGTTGTATTTTCGAATTTAAATCAATTAATTTATCCTGTAAAATTGTCTACCAGTAAAATTGTTGTCCTGTAAAATTTAACAACAATCCAGTCATGCTAACACAATCAAATAAGGTACATTTTACTTTAAACATTTGTTTTTATGCAAATATGTTTAAAAAAGCGGCAGTTGAAAATGTTCAATGTTAAATCTAGAAAACTATACATTTTACATTTTATAAATCCATCTTTTGTAATTGAGTGATGAAAAAAAAACTTAATATTCTTTATAAAATTGCGGATCCGGCTTGCGATTCACTTTTAATTATACATTTTTACTGTGCAAAAAAAAAACTTGGTACTTAAAAAAATTTCAATGACGTGAAAAATAAAAGGGATTTTTAAAAAAATGTGAAACGTAAAACGGATGCGTATTGTGACTGTGGTTAAAAAGAGACTTTGCAAAAAATGTATTATGAAAAATTAACAAAATAAATGGTTTTAAATTTAACTTTGCTCTTTCGGGATAAAACCCCAAGATGTCCGCCACTCTTTTAAGTTGTAATATTTTAAGTGCTCGCTGTATCGTTTAAAATGTGTAACCAGTGTCTCAAATACATCAAAAAGATTTTAGAATTTGTAATTTTTTTTGTATATTCAGGTATATTGTTTAAAAGTTTTGGGCTGACCGACGAATTAAAAAAAAATCGTCAAAAAATCTTATTTGTCATTAGTACAGGATGTGGCGCACAACTCCTAGGTTTCATTCTATCTGGGTTATGTACTAATGTTGTATTTCCACTCCGTATGTAAAACACCTATAGGACCTTGTATATATAATAGATATTGCATGTTTTGTTTTATATCCAGAAGATCCCAGTTACACATTTACTATATTTAAGCCATCATAAATAGAGGTTTAAGAGTGCATCTTCAGTACCAAAACAATCTCTAAACCCAAACTGATTATTGCTAAAACATTTCTTTTTTAAAAACATAATTATTATGAACTTTAGTTCTTTGTCAAAAACCTTTTAGAACAAAGATATCAGAGAAATAGGTTTGCAACTATTCCCTGTCACTCTTTTTGAAAATTGGTACAACTAGGGCCTCTTTAAGTCTATCAGGAAAAACATGCCAGTCACAAAAGTTAGGTTTATTAAAAAATATACGACATCCATTATATGAATGTTGATAGCCTTGAGCAAAGATGCACTTACACCATCAAATTCTGGAGATTTGTCTAACTTTAGCCCACGGATCTTTTTCTCAATTTCGCCCGGTGTTACTTTTGTTAAAAATATTTAAAAAAATCTTTTCGTGGTCCTTAAAATGACTATTGTACATTGAAAATGAAGAACAATTTGTTACAAATGGTGTCCTGATAACATTTACAGAATTACAAAAATAAGAATAAAACTCATTTAGCAGTAGTAGGCCTATCAGTTCCATTTTCCTTTAGAAAATGTATACATTTTCAAGACTCACGACTTTAATCCTTGACCTCATTTAGAATCTTACATTGCAACCTTGAATTTCCTTTACAATGTTTAAACATACAGTATTATTATAGTACTAATATGATTTAGCCTCCTTTATGTCAACCTGTTACATGTTACCTGCCTCAACTTTTACATTTTCTAAACCTTTCCTTTATTTTTGGTCATTGGGATGTTTCTTTAATCGTCTACGTAGCTGGTTGCTTTTATTAATTTTAAAACATAAGTAGTTCGTAATCCAGGGTTTTATAATTTTTTTTTATAGACGGTCAGGAATTTGTAACATACGCATAAATCTATATTGTTTTCCAATATTTCAAAAAATGTTTCAAAAGCAGAATTTACATTCGTGCAATTGTATACATTTGAAAAATCAGTCAAAGCACTGCGTTTGTTTAGTTTATAGTCAATAGCGTGAACAGGCCTAACTTGAGGTTGCAATGTATAAACTTGTGATAACAAAATAATAGGACTAAAATTATTGCGCAGTGATCTGTAATGTCATATCTAGAATCTCGGATTTAATATTTACTTTAAACATATCGTTTATTCTAACTCGCGTATGATCAATACACGTTGCTAAATTATTTACTACGTTTGTCGGTTCTTTTAATAATATTTCAAAGGCGTAATTTGGTAAAAGTGTGGTGTAATTATTTCTTTGTTTATTGTTGTTTAATAAATCTAGATGAACATCTCCTATTAAAATTTGGTCGCATTTGCTATATAGCTGAATAAAAAAATGCAATTCTTCCATAAATATATCCGAACCGCCACTAGGCTATACAATCTGTAAAGTGAAAATAAATCAATTTTTTTCTTCTGCTACATTAAAACCGCAGCTGCAGTAACAAAATTTACGCAATATGTTTTATAGTGTATACCAAAATACACGTAATTTAACGTGTGTAAATTTTAACCTATACCAAAATACTTCCATATCTATAGTCGTGATTTCTATTTGAATCTGAAACAAAATTTTGCAATCGATAAGGACTAACCTCATGCTGTTCGATCCATGTCTTAGATAAAACAATATGATGAAGCAGGTTGGCAACCAGGTTACAAAATTATAAAAATGTTTCCTAACTTTGTAACATGGTTTCATCCACATACGAAATAAGGTAGATAAAATGTAATTCAAGCTTACATAATAATGTGATAATAAAAGCAATTTTTAAGTGTGTGAACTATTTCAAAAAATTAGAATTTCTGCATGGACAGTTTAATTAAAATAACTAAATGTGCCGAAATAAATTTCTGGTTTTCTTTTCGTTCTTAAATATTTTTTTATATCTTTGAAATTAAAAGATTTGTTACATTACAGATATCCTGCAA
>JAGFPH010004861.1:75252-102761 GCA_018207615.1 Philaenus spumarius | reverse complement strand
AGGGGCGTGATTTAAATTTGCAGCGGCAAACGTGGTTTGCGTTGTAAATTTTGGCGCCCAACTAGTTGGCTCGATTTAACCTACGGTTAAAATAACCAGAAGTTAAATTAAGTCAAGGACCGACGTAACGATTATTTGTGCTTTAATTGTATTTGTTAGGATAAGGATATTTTGTGTAGTGTGTAAAATACGGCTGCTATTATCAATACTGTGTCAAAAGTTTCCCGGGTTCGTTAGTCGTTTGTGTATAGGGTGGGAGTAGTTATAATTATTGTTAAAAATATTTTGTTGTGGGAAAATCGTGTTTAGAAAGGGTGATTGTATAGGAAAGTTTAAAATAAAAAATTATTGAGTGGTTTTAAGACGCGACACGACATAGTAACAATATTATAACGAGTTTAAGTGAAATAAGAAAGCGAGTTAATTAAATAAAATAAAATGGCCAGCAAAGAGTTAAAGGATTTTATGGACATGTATAAAAAAGATAAGGAAGAAGAAAAGAAACGTATGGAAAAAAAGGAAAATGAAGAAATTCAACGGCGAGTGGAGGAAGCAAGGCTTAAAGAAATGGAGAAGAAAGAAAAAGAAGAGGCTCGAGAGCGTAAAGAGGAACGAAGGAGGCTGAAGGACGAAAAGATCCGTGAAGAAAAAGCAACAAGAGAAAAGGAACAAAGGGAGCTGTACCAACTAGTTTCTGGAAAAATTGGAGAGATTGGAGCCAAAATAGAAGAGGAGACCGAGAGGTGCGTCCTGCAGCATTCAAGGTTGGAGAATAGAGTGGACCAGATGGATGAAAAAATCAAGTACTTAGAAGAATCCACGAGCTCAATAAAGGAAACAACAGATGCAAATTTTAAGAAGATAGAGAAAAGGTGTGAAAGGGTTGAGAAAAAATTAGGGGAAGTAGGTAGTCAGTCAATGGGGACGCGTAACCTAGGTATAATGGTGCCTAGATATGATAGTGATGCAAGGAAGCTGGAATATTATGGCAATGCGCAGGAACGGCCAAAACAGTTTTTAAGGGAATTAGAAAGTTTAATTGACGAAATTAATCCGTTTATGGGTGATAGTGAGAAGCTTAAACTAGTGGAAATGCATTTAAAATCAAGTGCACGAGAGTGGTTTCAAGTAATCAGAATGGAGGATATGAGATACGGAGAGTTTAGGGAAAGGTTTTTACAAAACTATTGGTCGCTGCAAAAGCAGAAAATCGAGCGAAATAGGATAGAAAATGGTAGATATTATGAAAATAGTACGTTAAGCCGAAAAGACTATTTCTGCCGTATGATAAATAAGGCATCCGACTTTGACCCAAAATATCCTGAAGCTTTCTTAGTGTTTACGATTATGCAACACTTTGATGATCATATAAGGTTGGCGAGCATGGGTAAGCCCAGTGAGAACATTCAAGAGGCAATTAATTTCCTTAATAACATTGATATGATGGAAGAGGCGAGACGCGGTGCAAGGACACCGAATACGCGATTTAATCAAGCGCCAAATCAATCATATCAACAAAATCCTAGCCCACAACCCAATCAGAACCCACCTGTCCAGCGATCCTTCCACCAAAACCCAAATAATAACCAACGCCCGAATCCGAACCGACCTAATCCGTCTAGACCTAATCCAACTCCAGCGCCTGCAAAAAACGCGTAGATAAGGCCCTGCAAATGGATCAACGAAATCGGAATGATGGGGCTGCGGAAAAATGTAATCGAGAATTTAATGTACATAAAATAAGTAAAGTAAAATGTAATGAAGCCAAATTAACCCAAAATCAAACTAGACCGGCGAATAAAACAATAGAGAGGTGTGAAGATGCGTTAAGTGTGAAGAAAGCAATAGGTAGCTTACACTACAATATTAGAGACGATTTGTTGAACGATACGGACGAGCGAGTTATAGCCGAAAGCTTAATCGATGAAATTCCCACTATTTTGATAGAAATAGAAAACAACGTAGCGATATTGGAATTGGACACTGGATCAGAAATTTCTGTAATTCAGCAGGATTATGTAGAGCAATTAAAAGCAGAATTTGTTAATATGTTGGAGCTGCCAGTTTCAAATTTAGAGTTGGTGACCGCGTTGAAAGGGAAAGTCCAAAAAATTAATAAACAAATAATGATTAGGGTTAAATTTGGAACGGAATTTATAGACGCAAAGTTTCTAGTTGCTAAAGGGTTAAAATCCCGAATTATTTGTGGATGCGATATGTTATATAGTATTCAGGCCAAAATAAATATGCAAAACAAATGTGTACAAGTTAATATTAATAATAAAACAATAGAAATACCATTTATTGAAAAACAGGTTGCCATAAGCAAAATAAAGGGCAAATGTTTAAATATAGCGTCAAGATATGCGGCGAATATTAAAGGTACAGGAAGGCCTAAACAAATGGGGGCGTTGACTAAAGCAGCAATGCCTAATAAAATTAAAGTAGAAGTTTCGTCAAGTACAGGAAGTACGAACGAAGTGGTGTTGGAAAATTCGCAAGTAATTAACAACATAATGGCAGGAAACGGAAATGAAGACGAACAAAAGGATGCGACAGCGGTACCATATAACGGAGAAAAGGTTAAAAGGGAAGAAGGGTTGGAGAAAAGCGCGACAAAAGGGTTGCGACTTCAACGGGATTCCAAAAGGAACTATTGTAAACAAATAGTCTCGAAAGGGTTATCCAAGGAAGCCAGAGATGAAAGTAATCGTCAAATTTATATAAATAAAAAATTAAGTAGTAAGGAATATGTAGGTACAAGTAGGCCTAATATTCAAATGAGTAACCGATCTCCGATGGAACAAGCTAGAAGTTGTAGGCCTAATAAGAATATTGTAACGTCTAATAATTCTTTTTCACAACACTGCACTAAACACTTTGTTGACAATAATAATAATAATAATAAAACACAAGCACTTTGTAATAATAATAATTTGATTATCGGAGAAATCAATGAGATTAAAAACTTTGGTAGTAATATGAAACGATACACTGCTGGTAAAGTTAAGTTTAAAACTAGTTATTCTAAAAGCATAATAAGCAAGAGAAACTTTCACCGAAAACACGGTCGACGAAAGAAGGGAGACGTAGGCCTAACAGAACAATCAACTGGACTTGGGACGGATTTGCAAACAATAGAAAGGCAGGGTCGATGCAGACAGCCGGGCTACCAATGCAAAGCAATTACGTTAAATAATGTATATAGGCACGATACCATTTTAACCCAAGCTCAGGAAGTTGTGTTGCAGGAATTAATAAATAAATACCAGGATGTGTTTTCTGAATTACCGGACCGTATAGGATAGCCAAAAGATTAGGAAATAAAACATATATGTTAGTAGACCCAGTAACGGGAATTGTAAGGGGCAAATATGATATAAGAGATATAAAGCGTTATGAACGATAAGTATAATGTTATTTCAAACTAAAATGATTAGGCCTATACCCAGCTAATGTCAAGGTTTTGTAATATAATTTGTAAATAGAAAAGGGAAAGAGAACTCGGTCAGCTGGCTGAATTGAGTAGGTCAGGTTGAACTGAGAGCGTAAATAATAAACAAAGTGTAGGAGAGGGAGTCAAGGTCGAACAGCTGATGAAGGAACCGTAGGTCGGCTTGGCTAACGGAAACAATTATCTCGGCGAGACAAAATATTGACATTAGTGGTGAGGGTGTGAAGGAAGTGAATTAAACGTTTGGAGGGGAGTAGCCTAAATGAAATGTAAATAAATATGTGTTTGTTGTTGTAAATAGTATTGTCATACGTAATAGGAATTTGTTAGTGGAAACACAGGGTGTTTAAGAAGTACAAGATTTGAAAAGTAGGAGGGGGAGGAAGGTTTTAAAAATGTTGTTATGAGTAAATGATATGCAAAGTAATGAAACATAGTCAAAAAACTTCTCAATAATAGAATGATGTAATGTAAATAATTTAAAATTAAAGTTAGCGTGTATAGGAAACGCGGGAGATATTTGACCAGTGTGATATTGGTAGTTAGTAGTAAAATGTAGGTTTAGTACTAGCCCAGTATCATATTGTTTTGTTTTTGAGTATCAGGCAAAGTAAATTGTGTCCCATATAAACAATAGTGTAATTAAAATGTGAATTTCAGTGCTGTGGAAAACTATATGGACAGGAGCGAACTATGAGAATTGTTAATATGAATATTTCATTGTGTATGATGATAAAAGGTTTTCAGGGGAAAAGATCTCCAGATAAAATAAAATGTATTTGTTATGCTATTGTGTTTTCAGCAAATCGTACTCCAGGAAGGGGAGATATTGATGTAATGTTGTATATAATTTGAAATATAATGAAATATTGTGTTGATAAAATCAAGGCAGAACAATTAAGTAGGATGTAAACTGTAGAGAGTTAAATTGAAGGAAGGGTTTTTATTGTTTTCGAGGGCTTAGAATCTTGGGTTTCGGCGGTTCACACCAAAATCAGATTCCATTTAGAGTGGGAGCTTGCAACGGGAAGTGCCCGATTGCAATTCGAAAATTTCGAGTTTTGTAAAGGGATTTGCAAAAATCGAATTTTTTGAGTCTGGCGAGAGCATCTACTGTATGTAGGCCATGAAACAGCAAAGTCCAGGCGACAAGGCCGTTATCTCCCGAGATGCGACTTTTGAACCATGACATGTTAAGAGCTGAAAACTTAACTTAGTAGAATAGGGAATGATTTCTGTGGGAATAACCGGGATCTGAGAATTTACGGATTCTGGATTTTGGTTGGTTAATGCATTGTGCTAAAAACGCGTGTATTGGTCATCCATTTCCCGATTCGTGAATCAAAAATGTACTTACGTTATAAGCGTTAAAAGCTAAGGGAAATTTTCAAATTAACTCAAATTTCAAAAAGAGTAATATTTTTGGAAATGGCATAATATTCTAAGAAAGAAAGGTTATATAACAAAAGTCGATATTTTCAGTTTTAAAGAAATCAGTCCAATCAAATTGAGTTAAAGTAGTAGAAAAAAGAGTTTTAAAGTAAATGTCTTGTAAGGAACTTTTTAAAGAAAGAATGTAGTGTTATATAAATTAAATAAATAATTAAAATTGTGTAAATTGAAAAGGTGAGGGTTTTCACACATTTAAACGAAGTATAAAAAAGTAAAGTAAATATTTTATGTTATAAAGAGATGAATGAGAGTTATAAGTGTTAGGTGATATTGTAAAACGTTAGTAGTTGAAACAAATTTCGGGAGTAGAGGTAATTAAACCCAGTTTGAAAAATCAAAATTTAAAAAGTCCCAACAAACTACAATTTCTGAAGAAACAAAATAAAACTACGGCCATGTATCCAAAACAAAGGCAAATTGGATATACAAAAAGGAAAAATTGAAAATGTTAATGAGAAAAATTTAATTAATTAATAAGCTGCGTTAGAGACCCCAGTAGGCCTGAAAAGTGAACCCCGAGTCGCACAACTACAATTCGACTTCGAGAAGAAAGGTAAAGCCATGACGAATAAGAATCTCCAAATAAATCCAAAATCAGTGTAAAACTTAACGAGTTATGAAGAAAATAAGGAAATTGGTTAATTTTGGTAAAGCCAAGTAAAGATTAGACGAAGCGGAGGACACGTCACGAAAGTGGGAGGGATGAGCGGGAAGGCCTAACGCGGGAAACTGCAAAAGCTTAGATATGACTTTATGTGAAAACTAATGAGAAAAAAGGAGAAAAAACTTCACAACAATTCAGGAAATAATTTATACAACATATGAGTACCAAAAAACTCCGAAAAAAGTGGAGTTTTTGGAAATCTGGAAAAACCGCCAAACGCTACAGTTACAAGGGAAAGGGAGACCCTATAAAAGCGGAGGACGCGTTGATCTGAGGCTTCTTCTAAAAAATCGCTGCGAGAGATGTGTTAGTCTGCTTCTTATAATTTTTGATACGCCGTGAGCCTGCTGCATCATCTGTTAATTTTTCTAAGATGTTATAAGTTCGATATTGTAATCAAGTCTAACGATTACCAACAAGTACTGGATTTTTGTCTTCGTAAAACTTAAATATTATATTTTTTATAAAAGTCTAAAGAGCTGAGAGTTTATTAAGCGTAAATGACATAGTTAAGGGATGTCATTTGGACTACGTCAAAGGAACGAACTGGCGAACTCATCAACTTCAAATGAACTTCTAAAAGGATAACCAGACGAACAACCCGAGGAAAACTGGACATAAGGAGGGAAACGATCCGGTTAACCAACAGGCGACTTCTGGAGGACCACAGACATACCACGACATCAGGGAAGCTGTTCTAAAGAAAACACCTGTATTCCCAGGACAACACCAGCGACTCTGAGGTCACCAATTGTAGCAAAAAGAAACAGCAAACATAAGGTCTGTGAAAATCGAATGCTACGTTATTTGTCCCCTAAATTGCCTGAATTAGAGTCAGTAAATTTGTTTCAAATACTGGGTTAGTTAGGATAATTTTTAAATTAATATCTGTAAAAATCTATTAAAAAAGTAAATTCATTCAAATCAGTAGAGTCATTAAATAGTATAAATAAATTAATAATTAAATCAAATCATAAGCCATATAAAATTAAAAGCCATTATTAAAATTGAATTAAATTAAATTAGAACGTTCTGCCTATCTGTAGAATAATTGTATTTGAATTGTGTTTAAAAGTTATTGTTTTAAAGGGAAAGTTACCCTAAGAAATTGATTATTATTATTTGAAAGGTCTATTTTATTTTGCAAATTTGGTAAATAAAAACTATAATTTATTTACAGAACAAAAAATTCACTTGAGTTTTAAATTTACCTGTATTACTGTATATCCATTGTGTCCTGTTCTTATACAATTAGTAGTGAATATATGAAAAGGTTTTTGAAAGCACAAATAGGTTACTATGGCGGTTCCACTGTTCTCACTTCTCTGAGATTTACAAAAAGTAAACAAGAGTCATTAATTATCTGAGCTAGTAAAGTTTTAAATTCTGGAAGTTGTAAAAAAGTCTTTTATAGAGTAAAGTAAATTTATTCAACTTAAATTGCATCACCTAGGTGAAACATGTTAGTAGCCTTAGCCTTCCAGTAGGTGATAGTAATTTAAATTTACAGCAAAGCAAGTTGTTTCTTTGAGAAGATTTTGGTGTCCCGAAAGTCGGGCCCGACAACAAGAGCTTTCGTTGTAAATTTTTGCGTCCCGAACGAGGGGCGTGATTTAAATTTGCAGCGGCAAACGTGGTTTGCGTTGTAATACATATAATTTTTACTTGTTCTGGGGACCATGATCGATGCTCATTTGCTACTCCCGACCTTGGGTCTTACCATAAGGGCCACTGCAATAGCAAATTTTTCCTATGGAAATTCGCTCAAAAGAACTGTTACTTAAATTACTTATTTCGTTAATATCTTTATTATTTTGTTTGTTTATTTTTACAAACACATAGTACTATTGTTTACAGAACATATCAAAGAAGAGAAACTAATTCTCCTTATAATAAGTCTTGGATTGTTGGTGGGCAACAAATCAACTACTTAAACTCACACAACACGCATATCCTAAAGGGTCGGCTCTAGTAAAACAGAAAGCAACCTGCGACTCCAGCGTAGCGGCGGAAGGCTACACGGACATTGCTCATCCTAAATCCATTTAAAACCCGCAATTGTTCAAATATAGTTTTTAAAAAATACCAAACTCTTGGGAATAAAATTCTTCATCCAAATGGCTTGGTAATTTTTCGCTACAATTAATAGTTACAACGTAAAAAATATATTAAAGATCAATGTTTTAAATTGTTAATAAATATTAAACAAAATGTTTTTTTTAGTTTTGGAAAAGCAATTTGCATGCATATTGGCCATAGCTTTAAAATGACACATCGTTCATAATTATCCGATCAAAAATAAAGGAAAAATTTGGATTCTAAATTTAACATTGGTCTTATGGAGTGTCAGTCAACATGGCCGACAGCTAGAGTCGACCCTTAAGCCTTTTCACACCGCGGTCACACTGTGTCACGTGACAGATGGTGTTAATATTTATTACGCTTACATCAATATTAGTATTAGCATAAATTTGTATTATTTCTACTCTTTAATTTAAAATTCAAATTCTACTTCACATTACATAGTGTTACCGCGGTGTGAAAATGCCTTTAAACAATAATGGTAAACTTCATGTACTAAATATAATTACAATAAAACAAAACTCGGCTGTTTAAACTTCGCTGGGGGCTAAACGAATTAGCCTTCCGGTTTCAAATTCTTAAATATGTTTAAATGGTAATATGCATTGGATTAAGGGGCTGCTGTAGTGGCGGCCATATAGGATTTGTACCCTATGAGAGCAATGGTAAATTTCAAACCATTTATTTCGTTTATTTTTTATCATAAAATTGTTTGCAATGTCTCATTTTGACCACAGTCACAATACGCATCCGTTTTGCGTTTCATATTTTTTTACATTTTTTTTATCTGTCACGTAATTGATATTTTTGAAGTACCAAGTTTGAACTTTTTTCTTTACGCAATAAAAAATGTATAATTAAAACTGATAATAGCCGGATCCAAAATTTTATTAAGAATGTTGAGTTTTTTTTCAGCACTCAATTACAAAAGATGTATTTATAAAATGGTTTGAAATGAGGTAACGTCAAAGCGCTCAGCTGCAAGAAATTGCATTGTTTATACTACACGCGCTATAACTTTGCACTTGGGATTTTTGGAGTTTACTGTGAAAATGGTATCGGCAACGTCGCACTGTTGAGACGAGCGGATGTGTCTTATCGCGCTGACTCACAGGTGCACTTCCTGAGAAGGCTCTTTCAAAATTGCAAATTATAATTTTTTTCTTCTGATACATTTTTCAATATTTCTTATCATAACATGTTTGGTCATACTTTGCTGATAATAAATATCTAAAATGTATTAAAATTGGACAATTATAAGTATTGTTTATAGATGTACAGGGTGATTCAGTAAAGCGTAGCGGGCTATGCAGATTCAGATTCTACATGCAAAAATAAGTCGAAAATGTAGTATAACATTTTTTCGATTTCGGCTTAGTTTAGCCGTAATTCGCCATTTTGTTTTTTTACAAAAGTTCACTGTAACTCTGGAAATAGATAAGATATAAAGTTCAAATTTAGAATAAGCATTTTATATGTTACAATTAACAAGTATACCAAACACAAAGAATTTATTTTTATAATTTTCAAAATGGCGGCCGTTACAAATTTTTAACGTGGAATATCTTAAAAACCGTTAACTTTACAAAAAAATTTCAAGAGACAAAATATTTTTATTTTTTAACGACAGATAGTATTTTTTTTGTCGTTATAGGTCAAAGGATAACCGAGTTATCGACAAAAACATAATTTTGTTGGTAATTGTCTACAACATACAAAATTAGCCTAAAATCATATTTTTTTTTAAATTTAACAAAGTTTTTAGTTAATTTTGTAGCGGGCTATGCAGATTCAGATTTTACATGCAAAAGTAAGTCGAAAATGTAGTATAACATTTTTCGATTTTGGCTTAGTTTAGCCGTAATCCGCCATTTTGTATAAAAAAAAGTACTTTGTATTGTACTTTTTACAATAAGATATTTAATGTCAGCAGGTTAAAAACGACATTTTTGAAAGTTTATATTATTTTGAATTTATTATTTTGTTGATAGTATTTTTTTTATATTTAAATGTTAATTTTTCCACAAAACGATCACAATATATTAAATTTAGTTTACCCTTTTTCCAATACTATTAGTTGTCTGATTACAAACATTTTTATATATTATTTCTTGTTAGAAAATTATCTTTAAGATGCATAGTCATAATGAACTTTTCATTCAGTTTTGAAGAAAAAGTGTAATTTTACTGGGAGCCTAGTTGTGAATCATTAGTCCAACCGGATACATTTGATAAGTGGGATGGGGTAGCGAGCCGACCCGCAGCGTTGCCAAACTGTGCAAGTCCCTAGTGAAAAGTTATCGCGCGCGGGGTATAGATACGGCTATAGAGTGAAGCGTCGTCGGCTGCTTTCTTGTTTACTGGAGCAGACCCTTACTTAATCTTATTCAACTTACATATACCTTTGTATTCTGTTTCACATTATAATATTCAACATATGATTTGCTGTTTTACATACACCTAAAACCGTTACGTTATTGCTGGTCGATTTTACTTGGGATACCATTGACTAAAACACATTCTATGATAATATCGTACCATTTGGTATCGATAGTAGAATATATTATATTACATATGTTTTTTAAAAGTTGTTTTCTGTTGATTTTTGAAGGATTGCCTAAGGCTAAATAATGCATTACTAGAACTAAAAGAAAACTTTCCGTTAGGGATTTATTTAAACGAGGCCATCTACTTTTTATAATGTATGGTTTAAAGTAATGATTGTTTAACATCATCGGAAGAATCATGATTGTTTTTGTAAAAGGTAAAATTATTTACATAATACGATTATTATGTAATTAATAGTACAATTAACAGGATGATGATCTTTTTAAGTCTGGCGTCATTCGGAACTCATTTGGATTAATTAAAGCTAGCCTACAGCAAAGTTTATAATTGAGAGTTTATAATAGAACTCAATAATTATTTTTTTTTTAAGAGGCCACTATTTTACAATATGTTGGTAAACATTAACATTTCTTACGGAATTATTAATTTGTGTTTTATATATGGATGTTCATTTTAACTTGAAATTTGTATAGTGTGACTTGATAAACATGTCAATTCAAGCATTTTTTACATTAGATTTATATTTTTAGATCCTACCCATTGGTAGCTACAGCCTTTCAAAAATTTGAGCACACAATTTTAATACCAATTTACACAAAAACGGATAGGTTTATCAAAGAAATATAAATAAAAACTAGCACATACTTTCTCACAAACATATTTAAATTATTAAACAGATTCACTGTGACTTCATAATATTAGGGTGGGGTAGGAGAAGAATTTTTTTATTAAAGTAGGAGATTAACTAATAAATATTATTATTATTATCTAGAGAGAAAACTATTCGATCGATTTCGAACAAATTTGCACCAACCACGTCAATTAGGCATGTATAGATGCATGAATAAAAGTTTTGAAAAATTTTGAAAAACAACCCCCTTTATGACCAAAAAACCCCCAAAAATCCATTATTATTATTAGCTAAACCAGAATTTTTAGAAAGATGCGGTTTTTTTGCATATAGTAGGGTACATTAAAGGCTACAAATAAGACAAACTTTATCAAAATCGTTAGAGCCGTTTTTTATTTAAAAAAAGAATAACTGATTTTTTGGGGGTTTTTTGCCAAAAAGGAGGTTGTTTTTCAAAATTTTCAATACCGTTTTTCGTGTCTATACAGGCCTACTTGACAACATGTCGGGTGCAAATTTGTTTGAAATCGATCCAATAGTTTTTGCTCTAGCTTTGTATACATACAGACATTTTGTAAAAAACACTTTTTTGGACTCAGGGGGTCCCAAAACGGATATTTCCACAAAAATTTGTTTGTGATCACTATACTTTATACTATAGTATAGTGAGAAAGTAAAACAGTCTCAAAATTAATTTTAAAGTCTATAAGTGGAATCAAAAAAGGGTTTTCTGTTACAAAATTAAATTAGACAGCCATTTAATAAAATTTCGGACATTAAAAAATATATATACAGTTGGGTGTATATATAAGAATGGCTTTATTTCGTACATAAGGAAATTTTAAGGTAGATGTGATTGAGGAACCTACTCTATTTAAAAATACTATATTATTATGATGTCAAAAATTGGTCTGCCATCTTGTATCCGCCATTTTAATGTAACTTTTTTTTAAAACAAAAAAGTGAAAATGAAATAAAGTAGGCCTACATTAAACTTCTTACCTACCAAACTTTAATTTTGAATAAAATTTAACATTTTCAAACAATCAAATCATAAGGCATAAATTTAATGTTCTTCAATTTTAACAATAATGATCAAAAATAATAATAATAATAATAAAAAATAAAGGTAATTAAAAATCCCTACCTACTAAAATTCAATGTTCAATTCACATGGAAAAAGCAACACCAAACTAAATGATAAGATTAGTTTACGCCACGGTGGCCGTGGTTGTTAAAGTGTCATTGCTTTATCAATCGTCATGGCAACCATCAATGGAAAGGTTCCGGGTTCAATTCCCATTGACCCAGAATAATTTTCTAAATGGTTTCTTAACAGACATCGTTGGCTGTGGTTCGGATTCCACGTAAAACTGTAGGTCCCGTCTTCATTAGCCTTAAGTGCAAAACAGTAGGACGTTAAACACCAAAAAAAAAAAAAAAAAAAAAAAAAAAAAAAAAAAAAAAAAAAAAAAAGATTAGTTTACAGTAATTGTTTGCAAATAAACCTCAGAAGAAAATTATTACAATAAATGTTCATCTTGATTGTTGAATAATGTTTAATTTATTCAACATTAAAATTTAATGGGCAAGAAGTTTAATGAACTTTATTTCAATTTCATTTTTACAATAAATGATATGTTTCAATATAGATAAATGCAAATATCTTCAGAACAGTTTATGATATGGATGTGAGGTTTTCACCATTGATTTTGGCTTACTTCTACATTGAAATGATATATTACATGACCACTTTCCTATTTAAAAAAAAATTACATTAAAAACGCCAATACAAGATGGCTGACCAAATTCGTGACATCTTAATAAAATAGTATTTTTACATAGGGTATGTTCCTCAATCACATCTACCTTCAAATTTTCTTTATATACGAAATATTAAGCACACATCAATTAGGTTGAAGCTAAACTTGATTACATTCATATAAATAAAACAAAATAAACCCATGGACCGAAAGATTAGAAGGTTATGTGTTATAAACGGGAAAGTATACATTGTTCAATTTAGAGTTCCTAATCAGAAAACTTGGCTGAGTTTTAAAAATATACGCATAGTCATAAGAAATGCATATTTGTATGCAGTTGTTTTGAATACTGTGTAGATGTAAAGTAAGTGCATTTAAACAATATTTATTTTACTAACAAATCACCTAATTTTAATTACCATTTACAATTCCAAAAGTTATGTTTCTAACAAAATAAACTAAACTGATAAATACATAACATCGCGAAAAGAAGAATACAATAAGTCCTTCAAGAAGACACATTATACAGATGTATCTGACAGTAAAAAAAAACTCGTGTAAATCCTCTTTTCTCACACGTGTTTCATCGCATGAAGGGTTTTTGCAGATCTATATTTCATTTCTTCTCGACTAAAGAAAACACCGAATGTTAAAGTGTTTGGTGTTACAAGTGGTTTTGAAGGATTTCTGTATTGGGCTTTTCTGCAACTCACAAGTTTTATATCTCATCCTCAATTTCCCGAACATAAATCTGAGCACATTGTGAATAATTGTGTTTAGCTGTTAAACATTTAAATAAATCTTTATCTTTTAGAGTTTAAATATAAAATAGTTTTATTACTTAAGACTGTCTTGCTTTACCCGTGAAAATGTTTGAGTTGAGAATACACTTGGAAAGTCGTATTTCAATTGAAGATAATAAATCACCTCGATTTATATTATTGCCTAGAATATTGTATAATAAACGGTACCAGGAACTGTCACATACTTTCTCACAAACATATTTAAATTATTAAACAGATTCACTGTGACTTCATAAAATTGTATTAAAGTAGGAGGGGTGACCATAAAGTAGGAGAGTAATTAATAAATATTATTATTAAAAACTATTCGATCGATTTCGAACAAATTTGCACCAAACATGTCAATTAGGCCTTTATAGATGTACGAAAAAAACGTTTGGCAAATTTTGAAAAACAACCCCCTTTTTGGCCAAAACCCCCTCAAAAATCAGTTATTATTATTATTATTACCTAAACGAGAATTTTTAGAAAGATGCGACTTTTGCATATGGTAGGATACATTAAGGGTCTGCTCCAGTAAACGAGAAAGCAACCGGAAACGCAACCGCTTCTCACTGTATCCCTATCTAAACAGTGCAATTTCTTGCAGCTGAACTCTTTGACATTGCCTCATTTCAAACCATTTTATAAGTCTATCTATTGAGTGTTGAAAAAAACTGAATATTCTTTATACAATTTCGGATCCGGCTAGCAAATTATTTTTCATTATTAATTTTTTATTGTCTTAGGAAAAAAATAAAAACTTTGTACTTACAAAATGTCAGTTACTTGACAAATGAAAGAAATTTTAAAAATGTAAATTGCAAGATGGATGCTTATTGTGGCTGTGCTTAAAATGAGACCTTGCAAACAATTTTATGATAAAAATTAAACGAAATAAATAGTTTGAAATTTAACATTGCTCTTATGGGATAAAAATCCAAGATAGCCGTCAATACAGCAGACCAATAAGAGCTATAAATAAGCCAAATTTTATCAAAATCGGTAGAGCCGTTTTTGAGAAATTTAGATTTGTCTCGTTTTTTGCCATTTTTGGGGGGTAAAACACCTTAAAAATCAAAAATTTGAAAAAATGGAAAAAATGTCTGGAGATATTCCAGAACTACACCTACATACCAAATTTCATCAAAATCGGACCGTTGGTATGGTCTCCACAGCTCTGGACACGTCCTAACAGACACACGGACAGACATCACCAAAAACCACTTTTTGGAGCACCAAAACAAATAATTCCACTGAAAATATTTTTGGGTTCAGGAAGCACCAACACAGATAATTCTACTAAAAAAATTTTGGGGGTTCAGGAAGCACCAAAACAGATAATTCCACTAAAAATTCAAATTCGAAAATTTGGACGAAAACAATACTTTCTCCATATACTACTACAGGGGGGAGAAAGTAAAAGTAATTCGTGTTTGCCAAATGTTTAACTGACCAGCTGTTTAAAGTTTATTACTATACTTGAACTCTAAGTGGACAAAACCAATCCAACAAAACTATATTATCCTTGTAACCAGCTTGTATCATTAAATTTTTTATTGGTTGCCTGTTTTTATTTATTTTAAACATGATGTTTCTAGCTTCCAAGAATGCAATATTATAATAATGAGTAATCAATTACCATATTTCACAGTCAAGCCCTCTAAAATATCTCCTATCTGATTACCGGTTTCCGAGAGTATAGCAGGAAACTGGAATTCAACTTAAAGAAACTGGAATTCAGCTTAAAGAAAGGATCGAAAAAAACATAATATCATCCCGGCATACATAACTATAAAAAACCTCGTTAAATTTTTGAAGCCAAAGAATAATAATCCATCTTTTGATAGAATGAACATGTCAGGTGTGTAAGATTACGTGTAGCGATTGCCCTAAATTTTATATCGGTCAAACTGGACGATCTTTTAGCAGACGGTTTAAAGAACACTTACGTTATTTGAACAGAGATCCAATTTGGCCAAAAACGTCATTGATTTTGACCGCAAATACGTCAATGTTCAACAACAACCTAAAAGTTCTACACATATGCGGAAAGGGCCGTTTACTGTCATCCCTGGAGGAATTTGAAATAAATAATGCATCAAGATCTTTGTAGTATGTTAAATGATAATCTGAATTATTTAACACAACCATCAAGCTGAGATAAAATTGTTAACCCGACTACCTTTATTGGACAACCTTATCTCATAATTATGTAAGATTGCACAAGACCGCAGTTGAACACTTACCCTCCACGAAATAACTTATGTAACCGGGTTCCTCATGCGGGTTGAATTTGATATTTGTGACAGGGTATATTTTTTCAAGAATTTGTGATTTTTTGATGTTATGTCTAATTGTGTGTAGTTTGTAACGACGTCTTCCTCAACAGTGGAATTAAATACTTGTTGAGGTTGATCTGATAATGGTGGCATGAATCACCGAAACCGGTAATCCGATAGGAGATAGTTTAGAGTGCTTGACAGTTAAATAGTAATTAATTACCCACTATTCTTTTATTTATTGCATGACATATACTCGTAATGAGTCAACGTGTGTTTTCCACCAAAGAAGATATTCCAGCTTCTTTCGCCGAGTTTGAGGAAGATATTAGTAACCCGTGTATCCGTTAGTAAAATGCATATACATACATTAACTACAGTCGGGATGCTTAGTGTTGCCAGCTGATCGTGCCTCGACAGTTCCTCGCTTTGCACGATGTGGTTACCAAGTACCACATCTGGCAACAGCGCAAAAATTCTCACCCACCTTATTTCGTGCTTTCGACTGTAGTTGGCTCCACCTCATGCTCGCTTCGTTCACCAAACCACGCTGAGAATCAAAGGCAAACCAATCATTGTATACGCTGATATTTTTAGGAAAATTACGATTAATTAGGATAGAGGACTGTGATTGGGGTAGAGTGGTCGGAGCACCGTTGGCCGGAATGTTGACACATGCTCAGTACTCAAAAAACCTTGGCATGAATTGTTTTATATAATATAGATATGAATTTATGTTTAGTTATTTGTACTACAGGACATTTGTGAATTCAATCAAAACTTAAAAAGCAATTTGAGGTTTTGAATGTTCAGGAACAATATAAAATCAATGCATCTATAATATTTAATTGTGAATATTTAATGTACGCTGATGATTTGAAAATTTTTAAAAACATTAAAACTTGTTATGATTGTCAAATTTTGCAAGAAAATTTAGTTAGATTATCTATTTGGTGTGAAAATAATAAACTTCTTCTTAATATTAAAAAATGTTGCGTCATGACATATTATAGAGTATTACAGCCTTTAATTAACAATTATAACATTGATATGCAATTATTGAACAGAGTTACTAGCTTTAAGGATTTGGGGGTTCTTATGTAACAAGATTTGTCTTTTAGTTGTCATATTGTTAATATAGTAAAGAGAGCTTATTCCACCTTGGGTTTTATTTGTCGGTTGGGGAAGGATTTTAATAATATTGCCGTTATGAAAGTTTTATTTAATAGTCTGGTTAGATCAGGGCTGGAATTTGCCTGTATTGTTTGATCCCCATCAACAAAATACTATGTAAATATGATAGAAAAAGTTCAGAAAAGATTTTTGCGTGTGTTATTTTATAAAAAATTTTGATTTAATAACCAGCAAATTTGGACAATAAGATATAGGGAATTTTTGAGTGCATTTGAAGTCAATTCGTTGGCAGTTAGGAGAAATTTGTTGAGGTTGTGTTTCTTGAGAGGAGTTATGTGTGGCATGATTGAAGATCCTGAGAGCCTAAGACAGATATGCTGGTGTGTTCCACCTTATGGGATGAGAATCAGACGACCACTTTACCAGGAGAGCATTAGAACCCATGCTCATGCGTCGTCGCCACTGAACTCGTCAATTGCTCTGTACAATTTGGTCGCTCACAAGGTGGATGTTTCCTGGGGTTTGTCTAGGTTCCGCAGGGAGACCTTGTCTGCATTAAACCAGCGCTGACTGTGGGTTTGCAAGTTTTGATGGGACTCAACAGCTAGGTATAATATGTTAGTTTTTATGTTTTCATTATTATTGTTTATTTGTATATAATGTGTTTGATTATGTATTTGGTTGTTTTGTTTAATTATTTATTTCATAGTTTTAATTAGTTTAGGCATGACTTATTTTATTTTTGTATAGATGGCGCCCCAGTAATTGGGTTTTTTACCTGTTGGGGTTGCTTTTACAACACGGTTCTATTATGTATTTCTTTTGTTTGTTTGTAAAATTGTGTTGTAATAAATTTATTCTATTCTATTCTATATTTCTTTATAATTGGCCTAGTTATGAGATCGGGTAGCTTCAATAAGTCGAAAAAATTACTGTTTGCAAAAAACTTATCACTTGCTTAATCAATCAATCGAAACAAAATGAATGAATGAATTTTATTTCCCCTTTAAAGATACAATCGGCTATACAAATATAATATACATATGTACACTTATTTAAAATTATACAAATAAGATAGTATCTACTTATATCCTCATATACATAAGTGTTTTACTTGTTCAATTCAGTTTACTTAAATATATAATACTTTATATGAGATGCCAACCGAATACAAAAAAACAGGAAATTAGGCAACCCCGTTGGCAAAGCCAGTTTACCGTCAACATAGTGCAACAAAAATAAGAGCAAAAGACTGTCCTAACCAATCTTTTTGCAACTTAAACAGCGATTTAACTGTTTATAACTCGGTTCTATCCAAAGTAATAACACTTCCTTCTTCCCTTAATTCAATAGATTATACTAGGGATCCGCAATTTTATAAAGAATATTCAGTTTTTTCAGCACTTAATTGCAAAAGATGGATTTATAAAAATAGTTTGGAATGAGGCAATGTCAAAGCTCTCAGCTGCAAGGCAATCGAAGATGTCCTCAACATTATCAGTCTGTAACAACCAATTTTCAATTCTTCTAAAAAAAATGTGTGTTTCATGTATTTTTCTTGTATCTAATGGTATGGAATTTAAAAAAACTTTGGTGCGCGGTGCAAATAGGTTTTTTGATCAAAATTTTACATAGATTTTGGTAAATGCAGAACTTTTCCTTACGTGAAGAGACAATTGAAGATTTGACCACAGCCACTTTGTTTACAAATACCACCTTTAATACCGTCCTAACATCTACGAATACGTAATATACCCAACTGTCTGAATAATGTCTCAGACCTATCAGTTCTTGATCTAAATAGCATCGATTTGATAATGTGTTTTTGTGTTACTATGACGGGCATTAGTGTGGAAAGGTATGTACCGCCCCAAACCAATATTCCGTAACTCAACTGGGAATGAACAAGTGCAGAGAATATAATATTTAATAATTCATAATCACAAACTGATCTTAGGTAATACATGCATTTTAATATTGTAAATAATTTGCTGTTTGATTCCTTGACATAGTATTTCCAACTGACTCTACAATCCAAATTAACCCCAAGGTATTTTAAAATTCTTACACCGCCTACTGTCTCACAATTACATTTATTTTTTCTTAAACGTGACAATAAATGATACTGAACTTTTTGGTTAAAAGTTATAGTCTTTTTTCAGGTAAAAAATTTTATAGTTTGGTTTATTACTGAGCACCATATAATGGTGTGTAAACCACCAGCGGATAGAAAGTAGATCTTGATCAAGATCCCTTCTAACAGTTTCCAAGTCCCTACCACTGTATACAAATGCAACATAAGCTGAAAAGGCAATTAAATCTCCTTTGAATTGGCCTGTACAGAGCCCATTGATATAAGTTAGAAATAACAATGCACCAAGGACAGAACCTTGTGGAACACCACTTTGGACAATTAATTCCAGCCCTACTAACAAACCCACCAATTCTTACACATTGTGTACGATTTAGTATATAACTAATAAACCATCTATGAACCACTCCCCTTATACCTAACTCCCATAGCCTTTTCAACAACACCTCGTGGTCGACTGTATCAAAAGACTTCGTTATATCAATAAAAAGCCCTATTGTTTTTGCTCCATTATTTAAAGAATTAAATAATCGCCAGATTTACATAACAAGTACATCACTAACAAAACATATTAACTATATTTTTAAAAGTTATGTAGGCCTATGTATGTTAAAAGGTAAAAACTATATGATCAACTTTCTTAAAGTTATGTATGTATTAGACACATTACTCTTGGCAAAGTAGGATCAAATCAGAGTTAATGAAATATATGCTTATAGGAGTGAAAGTATTTGTATCAAGGAAATGACGAATGATTAGGACAGAGTCACTTAGATAGGGGTGTAATTAATTGAGATAGCGATAACAGGTAACCTGACGCATGCGCAGTAAGGCCAGTCTTTTTCCGTGAATGACAGGAATTTCTAATATAATAGAAAAAATATAATGTTTCTAATGATTATAATATGATATTGACTAGCTTTACTTTTGAATGCAGCAATATAATCCGAAATGTGAGACTATTTTTTAATAAGTGTTTAAAGTAAATTTCTGTTGCGTTATGTTTGTTAAGCTCTAAAACAAAAGGGACGCCAATCACCGAAATACTTCCCGAAATATATGGTAAAATAAATTATTGTTATATGTCAAATAGCCGACGAAAATTACTTAAATCAAAATAAACTTCTCTGGCTAACCAGGTGTTTTTATGTATCTTATAACTTCTGCCCTTTCATAAAATTGAATACACAAGTAGCATAAAGTCAAATCATATGCAGTTAAAGGCAATACAATACAAATTGAAAACGTAACGGAATTCCATTTGCAGTAACAGTACAGTTACGTTGAGTGCTGTGATTAAATTACAAAATAAAATCCCAATGTAGCGTGATATACATAACTAGTATAACTTTGTGTAAACCGTCAAATCACTGGTGGAACAAGTATAGGAATGATTCGGTAGACTCTTGATAATGGATTTGTACCTCTTTAGAACAGCTATAGAAACAAAGTTGAAAAAGCTCAGCTGTTATTATTATTTAGGTGTTAGTTAAGTTTAATTTAATATTTTTTAAATTTATTAGCTAGAAGTAATTCAAATTATAATTATTGACTATAAATATGTACCACTACAGTGACAAACTCGCTGAAACAAAGCTTTTGAGCAGTGTGTAGAAGTGTCAGTGTGGGGAACTGACATGTTATTGTCCATTTTCGCTTCACATTCAACACTTTTGGTTTGTAAACGCCTTTTTTTTCCAAGGATGGGATCTTGTCGGGCCTTTGTATTGTTCACTGAGAGATGTTTTTTCAGATTGTTATTAGGCTTGATAGCTACCGTATATTCTTGTTTACTAAGGGAACTATGAGCTTTGTTTCAGCGAGTTTGTCACTGTAGTGGAAGTGTCAGTGTGGGGAACTATCCGGACACCCTGTATACCTGTATTTTTCCTTAATTGTTTTATATGATTATTAATTTAAATATTTCACCAGTCCTGTTTATTTTATTTTATTTCTGAGTATTATTGTAATTAATTGATGAATGTATTAATTTAAAGGATGAATTTGTTATTTATTATTATTTTATTTTTTTTACTGATAGCTCTGTGATTGGGCATTTTAAATGGCGAGGAGAGCGAAGAAAACCTTAATATTGAAGTCAGTAGTGTAAAAGCCCTCTGAGGGTGAAGACTATCAATAAACATAACTTCTTCATTAAGTTATCCAGTTATTTTGTTCCTTGTTTTTGTGGTTAGCGATTTTGGTAAATCAGGTTGCTATTCAACTAATGTACTTTATATCAACTGAAACCCCTGCCTAAGATATCAATCAAAGTAAATTTTTAGATTTTTGATAGGTACTCCAAAAGTCATGTGCTGTACTCCAAAGGTACGGCAAAAGGTTCTGAAGAAAATTCAGACATGAGTAATACAGAATTTGTAAGTTGTAGTGTCCCTAAATACTTTAAATGTTAGTTTAATATTTTAATTGTTTTTTTTTTAGCGAATTTCAAAAGGAAAGATGTCTACTTACGGTGAGACCTAAGGTCTCAACTGTTAAAGAGCACAGACCATGGTCTATAAAACACATTTTTTTGTGACATTAAAAATGTTATATAAATGTGTTCGCACTTCAACGCAAGCATTTTACTTCCGATTTTGTTTAAGTTTATTACACATGTTGGTTTTCTAAGTCGCTCGAACGAATTCTTTAGCCAAAATAATACGACAATCTTTTGCACGTTTTTTGTCCAGAAACTAGAATGAAAATGTTTGGACTGTTATCTAAATAAGTAATAGTTTAAAAAACTAAAAAAATACGTTTTAAAAGTAAACCAAACTAAAAATTTCAAAATAATTGTTAAAAAAAGCGTGGTGTGCTTTTCATCAAATGTTACAAATATTTCATTGGTAGATATTTGTAAAAGTACAGTTATTATAAAAAATATAGTATAACGCACCCCACGCTATTTTTACAATTATTTTCAAATTTTTAGTTCTTTTTGCTTTTAAGCGTGTTTTTTTAGTTTTTTAAACTATCATTTATTTTCTTATTTTTTAGTCTTATTTTTTAGTCTGGGGACCATGATCAGTGATCACTTACTACACCCGACAAAATTAATGAGCTCCCGAAGTTTCTGCATGTCGTCGTGAATCACCCTGTATATAAAGTTTTTAATGACACCCGAAAACCAGTTCTGGGGCCATGATAGTGCTCACTTAATACACCCAACAAAATTAATATTGCATTGTCATCGGTCCTTGATAAGTGTGCAAAGTTGCAAATCAATCCGACGTTTTGAAGGGGGTGAAAATCACGTCGTGTTCTGGGGACCATGATCAGTGATCACTTATTACACCCGACAAAATTAATGAGCTCCCGAAGTTTCTGCATATCGTCGTGAATCACCCTGTATATACAGTTTTTAATGACACCCGAAAACGTGTTCTGGAGACCACGATCAGTGCTCACTTAGTACACCCGACAAAATGTATATTGCATTGTCATCGGTCCTTGATGACTGTGCAGAGTTGCAAATCAATCCGACGTTTTGAAGGGGGTGAAAATCGCGTCGTGTTCTGGGGACCATGACCAGTGCTCACTTACTAAACCCAACAAAATTAATATTGAATTGTCATCGGTCCTTGATAAGTGTGCAAAGTTTCAAATCAATCCGACGTTTTTAAGGGGGTGAAAATCACGTCGTGTTCTGGGAACCATGATCAATGCTCACTTACTACACGCAACAAAATTAATATTGAATTGTCATCGGTCCTTGATAAATTTCAAATCAATCCAACGTTTTGAAGGGGGTGAAAATCACGTTCAAAGATTCCGTTACATCCTGTAGATACATAACAAGCAAATAAAAGCGTTAAAAAAAATAAAAATAGTATATTATTCTGCACATTTTTGTTTTTTACACGACCTTTACAGACCGTCTTTCTCCTCCAAAATCAATCAACACGTAAAATACCAAAAAATGATCCGGTTCAAATCCTTGTGGGGGATTTTAAACTAGGGGCAGCTTTGATCCGAGGCTGACGGCCGGGATGTCCGCTCCGCGTGCAGTGAAGCAGCCCACAATCAAAGCAGAGGCCGGGGCTGAGGTTCAATCCAAATCTACTACTATACATCGTATACAAAGTCAGCTATTCAGCGCCTTTTTGAGTTGACCAATTTTCCAAATAGTTGGATGAAACAATAAAACATGTAAACCTAATTTTGTAAATTTGCTCAACTCACGAAATTGTCAGCGGTTCAGCTATGCGATCGAATCATTTTTACTTCTCAATTATTATTTGTTCAATACCTGTACTATCAATGCAAATATACAACACAAAAACACCCTAAGTCTTGTATTCCAAACCAAGATATATATTTGCGAAACACCAATGATCAGTCAAATAGTAAAGCTCAAGCAAAATGGAAAAATGTTTCTACTGAACAATCACAACCGAAGTGAATCTTGGATGCTACAACCCGAGCAAACATCACTGTATATCAACAAAGTGAAATAATCCAGCAAGCTATGTGCACATCTCGGATTAAATGTGAACTCTAATTAAACTGAAGACGAAAATGAGGAGACAAAATTACAAACTGTTTGAAGACAGCAAAATGCCTAAAATGCCTTTTAAGAAAACTGACAAGCACGTTGCGTTTCGTCTAATTTTGCTTATTCCTTGTTTAGATAGAATTTGTTTTATTTTCATCACAGTGGGAGATGAATTCTTTACACGCTGTTATGTCGGGAAGAATTTAGCTCAGACTCAAAAATATTTCTTGAAGTTGTATGCTTTACATACAAAGTGTTGTGCAGTGTCTATTAATTCTACAGTCTATTAATTCTACAACCTATTAATTCTACAGTCTATTAATTCTACAGTCTATTAATTCTACAGTCTATTAATTCTACAGCCTATTAATTCTACAGCCAATTAATTCTTCAGTCTATTAATTCTACAGTCTATTAATTTGGAAAGCTGAACAGAAACTACAAATTGAGCTATGTTTGTCTTTACAGAATCCTCTTTCGTGCAAATTGGAAATCTCTGTTACTCAATTTCAAGTATTTATTATTTATTTCAAAAAATGTAATCTTAATTTACAATATTCCTTCCTGGCGATGTCATTGCACACCATGACCTTGTTTTTAGGAGTAGTGTTTAAACAATATAATTCAAAAAATGGAGAAAGAAATAAATTATTTAAAAATGAGAACAAGTAAAGTAAATCTTATTAATTACCGTATAGATGATGAAGCTACTGATCGGCCATCTTGAAACTGAACGAGAATACGAAACATATCAGTAATTAGCCTTTAAGGGCACTCCAAATGGAAAAAAAATTGTTTGATTGATTTTTAGTTTTTTATGATTTCTTATTCTCCTGTTCTTCCTCTTTTTATAAATACCTTAGTAAAATTATCCAAAATAGCCACAGCCGGAGACCAGATATCTAGTCATAACCCGTCAGCTTAGAAGCGAGCCAACCACCGTTTGCTTTACTTCCGCCCTCCTACCCTCAAACCACAGATATGATTAAATATCTGGTTTCTCTAGCCTAGATTTGAACCCAGTATCTTCTGTTCAGGAAGACGCAACGTTACCACTAGGCTAAGGCTTGTTTAAAAAAACAGACAAATTAACAAAACTTCAGTTACTTTACTATCGGTATATATAAATATTACATGTAAAGTAAAAGATAGTTTATCATCACCATCTAGGAGTGGTTATAGGAAGTTTGCTTGGTTGTTATTAAGTTTGAATCTGTATGATTTGTATTAGTGAGAGGTTTATGGTCGTGCCTGAAATAGAATTTAAAATATTATTATAATAAAATTTGTTGGTTAGGCGCTTTTTGCTAGACACTATCGATATACGCTGCTGAAAAAGACCCAGATAACCTCACATACTGTCCAGTAGGGTATTAGCAAAAGGTAGGCTCCTTATGAAACTTTGGCCTTTACGTTTTGCTCGTTTCCCGAAAATCACTTTTTTGTTATTTATAATACACATATCTGGAAAACTATCTAAGATATCTTTACCAAATTTTTACCACATGTCTATAATACAATAATTATCTAGTTCCTAACACGGAATTTTTAAATATTTTAAAAAAATAAAAAAGTTATATAATAATAATAATTAAATAAATAAAAGAGCACTGTGGCGACAAAATCACACTGATTTAAATAAAAACCTCGAACCACAAAACAAGGAACATAAGGGTAACGAAATGTACATAAGGTTAACGTATTAAACATAACTTACAGTTTAGCTGTTTAGTTATTGTTTTTGTTCCTTGTTTTGTGGTTCGGGGTTTTTATTTAAATCAGTGTAATAATAACTATTAAAAATATATCTGGCAAATTATCTAAGATATCTTTACCAAATTTTTACCACATGTCTATAACACAATTATCTAGTTCCTAACACGGGATTTTTTTTAAATATTTCAAAAAATACAAAAGTTATATAATAATAATAATAATGATAAAAATATTTAAAAAAAGGTGTTTTTCATTAAAAATCATAACTTTTAGGTTTATTACTTTTTGTTTATTTTCTTGTGTACGGGACTAGAAAAAGGTACAATTTAGAAAATAAAAAAACAATTATGATTTATTACAACTTAAGTTATGTGTATTATAGCTAACATTGTCGAAGATAGACATTCGGAGTGCCCTTAAACGTACTACTTAAAGACAACGCACACCCAGATTTTTGTGGTAAGAAGTTACTTTAAAGTTACTACTAAATGACGAGTTACCTGTTTTGGGGCTTTCGATAATTTTACAACATTTTACTTAAATACTTAGGTACTCCCCCCCCCCCCCCCCCCATGGATGCGTAGAGTTTGTTAATACACAGTTCGACACGGAGTACTACGTCATAATGCGCTAAGGTTTAAAGTTATAAAGGGCAAAATGAAAATGAAGTGAAGTTGGAAAATGTAGTAGTAGTATTTAGCTTAAGTACTACTTTTTTATATATTTTTTTGAGATTTTTGTATATCTTAAAGTTATAATGGATTTCTTTTATTCAATTATGTAAATTGTTATTCCTAATTGGGTTAATTATTTCGATCACAAGATTATCAGCAATGTGCAGGCTGTCTGTAATAGAGATTTTGTATGAAACAAGAATCGTATATAGGAAATGCACGAAATCTTTCTAACCATTCAATCAAGATAAACGGAAATTGATGGAAGACGTATAAGGATGGGCGTGGTCTTTAGTTTCGTGTGGAATGTATCGCTTAGGGGTTGAATTTACTTACTGAACTGGGGCTTGTTGATTTAGTCCTAATGGGGGTTTAACGTTGATTCCTTTGAAACCTATGACTAAAAGGGTTATTTGTTTTATTATTAAGCTGTCGATAAAGTAAGGTATGTTGTAGAAACAAACTACTGGATATTTATAATAATTTTTAAAACCAGGGGTTTATGGAAGTACACTCAAAGGCAAGAATCACCAGTTAGAATAATTTTACTTTTAAATTTGGAAAATACTTAACTGTTTTTGTGTACCTAATTGCATTTTCTGTGTCTGTTTTTTGTGTATATTGTGTAAAAATATTTTCAAAATCTTTGTTTAAATTTTTTATAAATATTATTTATTAGAGGGCTCCGCCCCTTGCTCACTTCGCTCCCCCCGCAGTGAAGCAAACGCAAACATATTACCACTTATGAAACAAAGGTGTCAATAATGGGAAGTGTAACAATTTATTTTTCTTGTAAAGGGGCTGTTACCCCACAGTTCACCCATTAGACATCACTATTTAAATTGCGTGTTATTATTTATTTTATTTCCTAAAAAACACTTAAAATTAATAAGCGACTAATTTTCAGTTCTCTAGCTTTAGGGAAAGTATAACAATCAGTTTTTTATACAGGGGTTGTTACTATATTGTCACCCCTTAGCAGCACGCAACAAAATGTAAATATGTGATATTTTTTCTATGAATTTTGGCAAGAAATAAATGTACAAATTGTCAGCTCACTAACTTTAAGGAAAATATAACAATTAATTTTTATAGTTTTTGGAGTTGTTATCACGTTTTAACCCCTTAGAAGCGACAAAATGTATATCTAGTTTACCTTTTCTATTAATCTTGAGTAAATCTTTAAGTAATAAATGAATAAAATTTCAGCTCTCTAGCTTTAAGGAAAGTATAAAAATTAATTATTATTTATTTTTTGGGGGTTGTTTCAACCTTTATATCAAATTTAATTCTAACCCATGTTATTCACTGATGGTGTAGCTTTTTATTTGTAAAAGTATTTTTTTCAATCAGTTCAATAGTTCCAGAGATTACCCAATACATACCTACAAACAAATGTTGCTTCTTTATAATATTAGTAGAGATATAGATGTAGATAATATTGACATTTCGTCACTGAATCTGAAAAGATTTTGGATAAAGCGTTAATTAAATATTAAATAACATACAATCCAAAATATAAAATAGATTTTCGGAGAAGGAGGGTTTAGTGTCACCTTTAAGTGTATGGGTTCGATTCTTCTTTATTTTGTCAAATTATAGCTCATGACCGGTTTTATTTTTAATATTCCAATAACACTGCAGACAGATTGAGTCAACATGTATGAACTACATTATATATTCATTGAACTTTGACAGATCGTGTTAACAGCTTTCC
>JAGFPH010004861.1:61815-75152 GCA_018207615.1 Philaenus spumarius | reverse complement strand
TTAATAATGGTGTATAAATCAAAATGTGTGTACTGTTCTAAAATGTAGAAGTAAATCACTTACTGTTTTTATTTTGTGTGTGCGTGTTTGTACGTGTGTGCTTGTCTCTCTCTCGTTCTCTCTTCCAACTACTCACCATTGTTGTCAGCTCCATGAAATATTCAAGTGACACTCTACAGAACTCCAGTTAGACATAAATGCATAAAATTATTTATGCCCGATGTTTAAAGTTTATAGGACTATCAAACCAATACAATGGTACAATACAGACGTACATTAACATGACTTCCCGGCTGAAATGTTTGATTTGAACAATGCTAATTAAACCACTACACAGAGGTATATTACAGAAAGATTAAATGGAAGAACCTTGTACTGTTGTTTAACTAATAATTCCAATGCGCAGATATCTAGGTGGAAAGTTCCAGCATTGATTTATTTAAAACTTGTTGGTAACGCAATCAATCAACCCAGTATAGGTGCAATAATAAAAATGTTTCATTTCTAATAGCTATATTAGATGACTTACATCTCATTAATAACAGTCTAATTGAACAAAGATTTACCAGCAACAATTGCACCTTTATAAATTGCTTGGACAACATTGGAAGCGATTTAATTATAAAACTAAGCCACGATGGCCGTGGTTGTTAAGGCGTGAAAGCTTTATCAATCGTAATGGCAACCATCAATGGAAAAGTTCCGGGTTCAATTAACATTGACCCCGAATAATTTTCTAAATGGTTTCTTAACAGACATCATTGGCTGTAGTTTGGATTCCACGTAAAACCAACGTAGGTCCCGTCTTCATTAGCCTTAAAGTGCAAAACAGCAGGACGTTAAAAAAATTATAAAACTGTTAAGTGCGCATCGCATATACTCAGAATGTTCTACAGCTGTTTTTAATTGATTAAAATCAATAGCAATATATACAGTCTATGTCAATATACAGTGGCTTTTACAGCACATTGTACTAAGGTGAACTTCTTACTGACTGTGAGCTGTGAGTTATCTTATCTCTTGTTCTCATCGCCGTATCAACTCCTATAAAAGCAAGTGTACTTCCGTGAGTAACATATAATATAACAGCTGATTTCACCCATCATCTGTAATACTTAAACAAAACACAGCGTAGATTATACTTTGGGGTTATGTTTACAACTTCAATTGTTATAATTTCTTGTGATATTTATTTGTTTAAATATGAGTTGTAGAACTAATGTATGCTATAATACGTTAAAGATTTGCGTTGAGGCTATAAACGGTATAAAAATACAACCTTTAACATCAATATATTCCTTTATAAAAATTTAAATAAGAGATACCTATTCGTTTAACTTCGGAAAAAATCGTAGAACATACTAACATATTGGATTATTAATTTCTTCACTGTAATATTAATAATTCTAAATCATCTAATTTATCAATATGAAATAAAAAGCAATTAAAAGATAATATTTGTATCTTTCTTTAAATATATAATAACGTATATAAATACAAAACTTTAACAAATACGCCCACAGTTTTATAATCCTTACTATTTATTGTAGGCCTACACATTTACTGAGTTATACATAAAAAAACCCCGTCAGCATAGTTAGGTAGGCCTATATAGATAAAGTCTGTTGTTTTTAAACAGTGTTTTTTAAAAAAAATGTATTGCTCATGTGTAACTAATTATTGTGCCTGTGATTTTTACGGGGACTCACTATAGTCTATATACTTTAGGTTGGCAGATGCTGCTGATGTCATCCTTATAATTCATCTCGCAGCCTGAAACAGTCACCTACTGGCTGTATTCCTACTAGGATAAAAGTTTTTTAGCAAACCATAACTTGAAATTTTTAAACAAATGTTTGGAATCTACTAAAAAAGTTTGAAAAATGATACCAAACTCGACTATGTTAGTTTTTAAAATTAGTATTAATCACTAAAACAAGTTAGCTGTTTGTATAGCATTATATTTTGCCATTACCATTTTAAATGTTGTGATACGGACGTCGCGTTTGGTATCATTTTTCATAACTTTTTAGTAGATTGCAAATATGCAATTAAAATTATAAAATTATAATTTGGTAAAAAAAGTGTTTTCTCGTAGTAACACAGCCAGTAACTCATTCCCTAGACAACTGCAGCCTTGACGGAGGAGGCGAGGGATTATAAGGGTAGCCTCAGGTAGTCCCAGGTCCATCGGGCAACCTGAAGTATACAGACTATAATATATTGGACTTGAAGTGTAACTGGTCATTCAATAGATCGTTATTTGGTTGTTGTTTCAACTGCATCCAACTGCATCCATAGGTGAATAGGTTCAAAGTTAGTTTCAAAATCTGTATATTTTATGGTGGACGTCAATAATGTGTTTTGCGAAATTTGATTGTGTGTTATTAACTTTTTTGGGTAGGTTTTCTTTACATTGTTGTAATAATGGTCTCCCTGACTGACCTATATATAATACTAGCTGACCCCCTCCAACACCCTAAAATTTAAAATTTTGAAACCCTTTCTTAGCGAGCGCCTATGGCCCTAGAGGAAGCTACATACCAAATGTCATTCCAATCCGTTTGGTAGTTTTGAAGAAATCGTGATTTAATAACTTTGATCCTACAAACCCCCCTAAAATTTCAAATTTTTTCAAACCCTTTCTTAGGGAGCACCTATGGCCCTAGAGGAAGCTACAAACCAAATTTCATTTCAATCCGTTCGGTAGTTTTTGAGAAATCGTGATGAGTGAGTCAGTGAGTGAGTGAGTGGTATTTCGCTTTTATATATATAGATTGAATGCAATCGCTATAATGTATCCTTGTAAAATATAAATAAGTTATATACAATATCCTTATAGAAATACTGTATAGGGTAAAATATAAATATTAACGAAGTTAGTTAGAAAGGTGGAAATCATTGTAATGTTTTATAAGGTTCGGAATCGTGTATTTAGAGATTGCTTTGGTTAAGAAGACCGAAAGAACAAGAGCGACAATTTTGAAGAAGATTGGTGCAGTCGAAGATTCGCGATGAAGCATTATCGGGGAGGCGAAAAGTGACGGTGGAACAAACAAGTTGTTATTAAATATCGGCAGGAGTGAAAAAATATTTCTGAGTTGACCGCAGCTTGCTATTTTGCTAAATGAGTTTGCTAGTTTTTCATTCTTCTGCTAGCAAATACAGGACAGCTTTATAAAAGCGAAAATAGAAACAGGCGTAACCCTAACTGGAAACGTACTGAAATGCGCATGCGTAACAAGGTATTGCAGTATGTGTTTTAAACACAGGTGTCTCTTACACATTGACCATTAACGGATATATTATTTTTCTAGTATTCCTCCGCGAGCAACAAGTTGATATGATAACCACCAGAGTGCAGGGTAAACACTCGAGTAGGAAATGAAATTCGGCGCGTACATGCTTCCACAATAAAGTGGATTTTTTCGTACAAAATTATCCAAAATTATTGACGTTACTTTTTTTTTTGAAAGGATCTTTAACTTTGAACGAGGCGATCTTTTACATTTTTGATATTCGCATTATTGAATGAGAAAAAAATTTCAAACTTTGATTTTGAGTTAATTCAAAGAACAAATTTAGTTAAAAACTAATTTAAAATACTAAAAGATATCCACATTCGGACTGTCCTAACCTTTAAAATGACACATTCAGAATAATTGTCTGAACATTATTACTCCAGTAATCTTATTACCCGTTTAACATTGCTCTTATGGGAGTTGAAATTCAAGATGGTGGCTGGGTCTGCAGAGCCTTAAACGAGTATCTTTGTTTTTATGGCGATTTTAAAATATTGGCTTCATACGAGCGAGTCAAAAATCCTTCGTAAATAGCACCTTGGTATCACAAGTGGACTACTCCACCACAGCTGAAGCTACAACAGTACAATTCTCGGTAAAATATGTGTTATTGATATTTTGAAAATATTATGCTAACAGAGTTTAGAGTTGTACATTAATTTTAGAAACTACAATATTTTTTTACAGAGTTGTAGAGACCAATAAAATTTTGTTTTGATGATCTAATACGATGGTTTGAAACTTAAACTTCAAATATAACAATTGCTGTGTGAAAGGTTTTTTTTACGTTTTGAAGTGTAAACTTCTGTAGGCGCACCTAGTCTAAAAATTTCGATGAATCGGATTTACCGTCACGCTTTTTCTGTCACGCTCTATTCCGTCACCCTCTACTATTATATAGTACACATGTGTGTATAGCAGAGTATATAGTTTTCTTGGTAATACCTCTGAAATGGACATTGTGCTTCCTCATTTCGAAAGTTGTGTTAAAATAGTTTACTATTTAATACCTCTGAAATAGACATCGTGCTTCCTCATTTCGTAAGTTGTGTTAAAATAGTTTACTTGGTAATACCTCTGAAATGGACATTGTGCTTCCTCATTTCGTAAGTTGTGTTAAAATTGCTTAATTGGTAATACCTCTGAAATGGACATTGTGCTTCCTCATTTCGTAAGTTGTGTTAAAATAGTGTACTTGGTAATATCTCTGAAATGGACATTGTGCTTCCGCATTTCGTAAGTTGTGTTAAAACAGTTTAATTGGTAATACCTCTGAAATGGACATTGTGCTTCCTCATTTCGTAAGTTGTGTTAAAATAGTTTACTTGGTAATACCTCTGAAATTGACATTTTCCTTCCTCATTTCTTAAGTTGTGTGAAAATAGTTTACTTGGTAATACCTCTGAAAGGGACATTGTGCTTAGTAATTTCGTAAGTTGTGTAAATAGTTTAATTTGAATACCTCTGAAATGGACATTTTCCTTCCTCATTTCGTAAGTTGTGTTAAAATAGATTACTTAGTAATACCTCTGAAATGGACATTGTGCTTCCTCATTTCGGAAGTTGTAATAAAATAGTTTAATTGGTAATACCTCTGAAATGGACATTTTCCTTCCTCATTTCGTAAGTTGTGTTAAAATAGTTTAATTGGTAATACCTCTGAAATGGACAGTTTCCTTTCTCATTTCGTAAGTTGTGTTAAAATAGTTTACTTGGTAATACCTCTGAAATGGACATTGTGCTTCCTAATTTCGTAAGTAGTGTTAAAATAGTTTAATTGGTAATACCTCTGAAATGGACATTGTGCTTCCTCATTTCGTAAGTTGTGTTAACATAGTTTAATTGGTAATACATTTGAAATGGACATTGTGCTTCCTCATTTCGTAAGTTGTGTGAAAATAGTTTACATGGTAATGTCTCTGAAATGCAGTGCTTCCTCATCTCGTAAGTTGTGTGAAACTAGTTTACTTGGTAATACCTCTGAAATGGACATTTTCCTTCCTCATTTCGTAAGTTGTGTTAAAATAGTTTACTTGGTAATGCCTCTGAAATGGAGTGCTTCCTCATTTCGTAAGTTGTGTTAAAATAGTTTACTTGGTAACACATCTGAAATGGACATTGTGCTTCTTCATTTCGTAAATTGTGTTTTTATTCAATATGTTCTATACTTTTGAAGTGAAAATCAGAATATCGCCAAAGAAGTTTACACTTCTCTCGTGTGATCTTGGATTTTTTAAAATTCCTTTTTAAAGTGCATGCACTCATAAAGCAAAACTCTAAACCTGCAGGACAATAATAGAAATAAATAAAACTTCTAAACGTGGCGTGCAACGTTCATCAACACGCAACTTGTGCTTATTGTATTATTACCGTAATTAGGGCAGCGTGAGTTTCCAGGCTTTCACACTTTGGTATTTTGTAATATTTCTGTTTGCAAACAACGTAATGACATGTTGTCCAAGTAGAGTGTTTAACGTCACTAAGTTATGACAGTGTACTAAAACAATTACTAAGTATCGATACAGCTACAGTAGTAGCTACACGAATTGAATTAATGAAAACACATTTTTGTATAATCTATTTACTTGCTGAGTAATAAATCGTTGAAGGCAAAGGCGGCATCGAATCAGAGATAATAAAATAAAGACGTGCCGGAATGTACGTGCCTTAAAGTACGTGACTCGTAAGGTATAAGGGTAGTAATTTATTGTGTAAGGGTGTCAATGTTTGTTATTTGACTATATTTACTTAGGATAAGGAGAAGTTGGACTTAGCTGATAAGGTACGTTTTTGCAGTGTAACTTCCTTAGGCTAGGTAGGGTTGTCCTGGATCTGACGAAATGTGAAACGTTTCTCCATCTCCGACTTCAACCGTCAGTTGAAAGGAAAGAGTAGGAGAATCGTTTGACACGTATGCGCAGTGCGAGATGAAAGAGAGAGAATCATTTATACTCTCTCTGTCTCATACGCCATATACAGCCTACGCGCATGCGCCACGTGTACTGTGTTAATATGTATCACAGGGAACCAGTATATGCTTGGGTATTATCTATACTAATATTATAAAGAGGTAAAGTTTGTTTGTTTGTTTGTTTGTATGTTTGTTTGTATGTAGGGGGTAATCTCTGGCTCTACTGAACCGATTGAAAAAATAGTTTTACTAATAAAAAGCTACACTATCCCTGAGTAACATAGGATATAACCCATTTCGATAAAAACCTTTTTTTATTTCAATATTTGGAAATTTAGTCGGACAAAATCTTAGGTTATGCCTAGAATGATAAAACAACACATGTATTTACATTTATTACCATAGCAACCAATTTAATAAAATAACAGATAGTATATAGCTGCTGTTTGCTCCAATATTTCCATTAACAGCTGATTTCAAAATTTGAAGCAATTATTTTTGTATTTCTAGCTTTTAGGTTAGGGTTTTAAAGTATAGACCTTGCTGGTTCTTTTAACCTTTACTACAACTGTTGTTATAAGATATAAGACATAATTTAATTTGAACATTTAACATTATTTACCATCTTAGTTTTAAGGTTATTATTAATTCTACACCTTTATTGTAAATAAAACATAACATATGTTTTTAGAAGGTTCCATTGGGGGTTGGCGTGCGGAGCACGCAGGGGTCTCCCCTAGTACTATATATTAACCGAACAAGTTTTAAAATTGATTTAATTATTGTTGAAATGTCGATATAATGGACGAAATTAGCTGTTATATTGTTTAATTAATTGTTGTTTATTATTATTATTTTTGTTTGTTTCGTTTTTAGAAAAATACTACAAAAACAAATTATGCTTGCCCATGCAGTTATGGATTTTCAACATGATCAATCTACAGAGACTATAATTTACATTCACCTAAATAAAACTGAATAAACCCATGAAAGATTACAAGGTAAGTGTCATGTGTTATAAATGGAGAATTACACGTTTGATTTAGAGTTAGGTTACTAGGGCCTATATAATCAGAAAGCTTGAGTTTTAAAAACATATGCATAGTTATAAGAAATGTATATTTGCATCCAGTTGTTTTGAATATTGTGTAGATGTTAAGTCCATTTAAACAATATTTATTTTACTAACAAATCGCCTAATTTTAATTACCGTTTGCAATTCCAAAAGTTATGTTTCTAACAAAAGAAACTAAACTGATAAGTACATAACATCGCGAAAAGAAGAATACAATAAGTCCTTCAAGAAGACACATTGTACAGATGTATCCGACAGTAAAAAAAAAAAAACTCGTGTAGATCCTCTTTTCTCACACGTGTTTCATCGCATGAAGGGTTTTTGCAGATCTATATTTCATTTCTTCTCGACACCGAAGAAAACACCGAATGTTAAGGTGTTACAAGTGGTTTTGAAGGCGTTCTGTATTGGGCTTTTCTGCAACACACAAGTTTTATATCTCATCCTCGATTTCCCGATACATAAATCGGAGCACATTGTGAATTGTGTTTAGCTGTTAAACATTTAAATAAATCTTTATCTTTTAGAGTTTAAATATAAAATAGTTTTATTACTTAAGACTGTCTTGCTTTACCCGTGAAAATGTTTGACTTGAGAATACACTTGGAGATAATAAATCACCTCGATTTACATTATTGCCTAGAATATTGTATAATAAACGGTACCAGGAACTGTCACATACTTTCTCACAAACATATTTAAATTATTAAACAGATTCACTGTGACTTCATAAAATTGTATTAAAGTAGGAGGGGTGACCATAAAGTAGGAGAGTAATTAATAAATATTATTATTAAAAACTATTCGATCGATTTCGAACAAATTTGCACCAAACATGTCAATTAGGCCTTTATAGATGTACGAAAAAAACGTTTGGCAAATTTTGAAAAACAACCCCCTTTTTGGCCAAAACCCCCTCAAAAATCAGTTATTATTATTATTATTACCTAAACGAGAATTTTTAGAAAGATGCGACTTTTGCATATGGTAGGATACATTAAGGGTCTGCTCCAGTAAACGAGAAAGCAACCGGAAACGCAACCGCTTCTCACTGTATCCCTATCTAAACAGTGCAATTTCTTGCAGCTGAACTCTTTGACATTGCCTCATTTCAAACCATTTTATAAGTCTATCTATTGAGTGTTGAAAAAAACTGAATATTCTTTATACAATTTCGGATCCGGCTAGCAAATTATTTTTCATTATTAATTTTTTATTGTCTTAGGAAAAAAATAAAAACTTTGTACTTACAAAATGTCAGTTACTTGACAAATGAAAGAAATTTTAAAAATGTAAATTGCAAGATGGATGCTTATTGTGGCTGTGCTTAAAATGAGACCTTGCAAACAATTTTATGATAAAAATTAAACGAAATAAATAGTTTGAAATTTAACATTGCTCTTATGGGATAAAAATCCAAGATAGCCGTCAATACAGCAGACCAATAAGAGCTATAAATAAGCCAAATTTTATCAAAATCGGTAGAGCCGTTTTTGAGAAATTTAGATTTGTCTCGTTTTTTGCCATTTTTGGGGGGTAAAACACCTTAAAAATCAAAAATTTGAAAAAATGGAAAAAATGTCTGGAGATATTCCAGAACTACACCTACATACCAAATTTCATCAAAATCGGACCGTTGGTATGGTCTCCACAGCTCTGGACACGTCCTAACAGACACACGGACAGACATCACCAAAAACCACTTTTTGGAGCACCAAAACAAATAATTCCACTGAAAATATTTTTGGGTTCAGGAAGCACCAACACAGATAATTCTACTAAAAAAATTTTGGGGGTTCAGGAAGCACCAAAACAGATAATTCCACTAAAAATTCAAATTCGAAAATTTGGACGAAAACAATACTTTCTCCATATACTACTACAGGGGGGAGAAAGTAAAAGTAATTCGTGTTTGCCAAATGTTTAACTGACCAGCTGTTTAAAGTTTATTACTATACTTGAACTCTAAGTGGACAAAACCAATCGTACAAAACTATATTATACTTGCAACCAGCTTGTATCAATAAATTTTTTATTGATTGCCTGTTTTTATTTATTTTAAACATGATGTTTCTAGCTTCCAAGAGTGCAATATTATAATAATGAGTAATCAATTACCGTATTTCACAGTCAAGCCCTCTAAAATATCTCCTATCGGATTACAGGTTTCCGAGAACACAACAGGAAACTGGAATTCAACTTAAAGAAAAAATCGAAAAAACATATCATCCCGGCATACATAACTATAAAAAACCTCGTTAAATTTTTGAAGCCAAAGAATAATAATCCATCTTTTGATAGAATGAATATGTCAGGTGTGTATAAGATTACGTGTAGTGATTGCCCTAAATTTTATATCGGTCAAACTGGACGATCTTTTAGCAGACGGTTTAAAGAACACTTACGTTATTTGAACAGAGATCCAATTTAGCCAAAAACGTCATTGATTTTGATCGCAAATACGTCAATGTTCAACAACAACCTAAAAGTTCTACACATATGCGGAAAGGGCCGTTTACTGTCATCCCTGGAGGAATTTGAAATAAATAATGCATCAAGATCTTTGTAGTACGTTAAATGATAATCTGAATTATTCTTCTAATGAATTATTTGACACAACCACCAAGCTGAGATAAAATTGTTAACCCGACTACCTTTATTGGGCATCCTTATCTCATATGTAAGATTGCACAAGACCGCATTTGAATACGTACCCTCCACGAAATAACTTATGTAACCGGGTTCCTCATGCGGGTTGAATTTGATATTTGTGACAAGGTATATTTTTTCAAGAATTTGTGATTTTTTAATGTTATGTCTAATTGTGTGTAGTTTGTAACGACGTCTTCCTCAACAGTGTAATTAAATACTTGTTGAGGTTGATCTGATGATGGTGGCATGAATCACCAAAACCGGTAATTCGATAGGTGAAATAAAGTCATTAATTACCCACTATTGTTTTATTTATTGCATGACATATACTCGTAATGAGTCAACGTGTGTTTGCCACCAAAAAAGATATTCCAGCTTCTTTCGCAGAGTTTGAGGAAGATATTAGTAACCCGTGTATCCGTCAGTGAAATTTATATACATACATTAACTACAGTCGGGATGCTTAGTGTTGCCAGCTGATCGTGCCTCGATCGTTCCTCGCTTTGCCAGTACCAAGTACCATATCTGGCAACAGCGCAAAAATGCTCACCCGACTTATTTCGTGCTAACGACTGTAGTTGGCTCCACCTCATGCTCGCTTCGTTCACCAAACCACGCGGAGAATCAAAGGCAAACCAATTATTGTATACGCTGGTATTTTTAGGAAAATTTCCATTAATTAGGATTGAGGACTGTGATTGGGGTAGAGTGGTCGGAGCACCGTTGGCCGGAATGTTGACACCTGCGCAGTACTCAAGAAACCTTTGCATGAATTGTTTTATATAATATAGATATGAATTTATGTTTAGTTATTTGTAACAAGACATTTTGTTAATTCAATCAAAACCTAAAAAGCAATTTGAGGTTTTGCATGTTCAGGAACAATATAAAATCAATGCATCTACAATATTTCTTCATAATTGGCCTAGTTATGAGATTAAGTAGCTTCAATAAGTCGAAAAAATTACTGTACTGTTTGCAAAAACTTATCAATCAATCAAAACAAAATGAATGAATGAATTTTATTTCCCCTTTAAGGATACAATCGGCTATACAAATATATACATATGTACACGTATTTAAAATTATATACATAAGATAGTATCTACTTATATCCTCATATAAACAGGTGTTTTATTTGTTCAATTTAGTTTACTAAAATATAATAATACTTTATATGAAATGCCAACCGAATACAAATAAACGGTATCAGTTAACTGACACAAACTTTCTCCCAACTTACTGTAGTCAAAATAATATTGTTTTTAATCATTTTATTTTTTACTACTTTTTAGAACAAAACAAAAAATATTATTCAACCTACGTCAATCGTATAAAAAAATTATTGTCCCAGGCGGGATTCGATCGCGCGACCTTTGAATTACTGGCCGTGCTCGCTACCGTGGTGCTACCCCGTGCGGCCGCCGCCGCGATGCTAGATTGACAACACAAACTTGTTTATTTTTAAACATTTCCCCATAATTATAAAACGCCGAAGTTTTGATAAAAGCGGGTGGTGTCATTTTGTTTGGCATCTTAAGCACTATAAATAGCTACTGAAAATTTGATCAAAATCATTAGAGCCGTTTTTGAGAAATTTGCATTTTTGTCGTTTTTTATGGGTTTTTAGAGGTAAATTACCCTTAAAAATTAAAAATTCCAAAAAATGAAAAAAACGCCTGGAGATATTAGGGTTTAGTACCTACATACCAAATTTCATGAAAATCGGACCAATAGTGTCCTCTCTGGTCGTGTATACATACAGACAGACTGACAGACAGACACCACTCTAAAAACACTTTTTTGGGTTCAGGGAGCACCAAAACAAAAAATTCCACTAAAAATATTTTTGGGTTCAGGGAGCACCAACACAGATAATTGCACTAAACAATTTTTTGGGGTTTTGGGAGCACCAAAACAGATAATTCAACTGAAAATTCAAATTCGAAAATTTTTACGAAAACAATACTTTCTCCATATACTACGTATAGGGTGGAGAAAGTTAAAACAAGAAATTAGGCAACCCCGTTGGCAAAGCCAGTTTTTGGGTTTACCTTCAACATAGTGCAACAAAAATAAGAGCAAAAGACTGTCCTAACCAATCTTTGCAACTTAAACAGTGATTTAACTGTTTATATCTCGGTTCTACCAAGAGTAATCCTCCTCCCCATTATATAAATAACACTTCCTTCTTCCCTTAATTAAATAGATTATACTAGCCGGATCCGCAATTTTATAAAGAATATTCAGTTTTTTCAGCACTCAATTGCAAAAGATGGATTTATAAAATGATTTGGAATGAGGCAATGTCAAAGCTCTCAGCTGTAAGGCAATCGAAGATGTCCTCAACATTATCACTCTGTAACAACCAATTTTCAATTCTTCTCAAACATTTTTTTGTTCCATGTATTTTTCTTATACCTTATGGTATGGAATTAAAAAAACTTTGGTGCACGGTCCAAATAAGTTTTTTTATACAACTTTAGCATAGATTTTGGTAAAATGCAGAACTTTTCCTTACGTGAAGGGACCATTGAAGATTTGACCACAGCCACTTTGTTTATAAATACCATCTTTAATACCGTCCTAACATCTACGAATAGGTAATATACCCAACTGTCTGAATAATGTCTCAGACCTATCAGTTCTTGATCTAAATAGCATCGATTTGATAATGTGTTTTTGTGTTACTATGACGGGCATTAGTGTGGAAAGGTATGTACCGCCCCAAAACCAATACGCCGTAACTTAACTTGGAATGAACAAGTGCAAAGTATATAATCTTTAATCATTCATAATCAGAAACTGATCTTAGGTAATACATGTAATTTAATATTGTCAATAATTTGCTGTTTAATTCCTTGACATGGTATTTCCAACTGACTCTACAGTCCAAAGTAACCCCAAGGTATTTTAAAATTCTTACACCGCCTACTGTCTCACAATTGCATTTATTTTTTCTTGAACATGACAACAAATGATACTAAACTTTATTTATGGTCATTTTTCAGGTCAAAAATGTTATATTTTGGTTTATTACTAAGCACCATATTGGTGTGTAAACCACCAGCTGATAGAAAGTAGATCTTGATCAAGATCCCTTCTAACAGTTTCCAAGTCCCTACCACTGTATACAAATGCAACATAATCAGAAAAGGCAGTTAACTCCACCTTGAATTGGCCTGTACAGAGCCCATTGATATAAATTAGAAACAACAATGCACCAAGGACAGAACCTTGTGGAACACCACTTTGGACAATTAATTCCCACAAACAAACCCACCCATTCTTACACATTGTGTACGATTTAGTAGATAACTTGTAAATCACGTATGAACAACTACCCTTACACCTAACTCCCATAGCCTTTTCAACAACACCTCGTGGTCGACTGTAT
>JAGFPH010004861.1:47277-61715 GCA_018207615.1 Philaenus spumarius | reverse complement strand
AAACCATTCATATTCAATACAATCTAAAATATTATTCACATTGTCAATACATTAAATCAAAATAACCAAAGATTAAAAAGACAGAGATTGTATTAACAGTTTTATTTATGTCAAAGTTAGGTCAATCAGGCCCTATTTTTCACTTAACCCATTAAAAAAACTGACATATCTACATGCAAATTTGATTCAATACGCTAAAATGTAATACTAAGAAGAAAATTAAAAGAATTAAACAAAAATACATACTAAAGAAAATTAAAAAGTTCATAAAAAGATGGAACAAATTCTAAATGAACATAAAGAATACAAATCCTTTAAAGTTTTTTTTTTATAAACAATGAATTACCTTATAAGGTCCGTCTTGTGACTTCAAATTGTTTTTGATGTAATTAAGTTTATGACATGTTTCGAAGTCTTCACAACTTCATCATCAGATACCTCTTGCTTTATTCATTCACCGGACTTATTAGAGCGCACACCGGTGCTGGGCAGACTGTTTAATGTTTTTTGTGTTTGTGTAGGCCCTAAGTGTTGTGTGTTTTAACGATTTTAATGTGTGACGAGTTCCTCGAGTGAATGAAAAAAAAAACAAGAGGTATCTGATGATGAAGGTGTGAACACTTCGAGAAAAATGTCATAAACGTAATTAGATCAAAAACAATTTGAAGCCACAAGACGGACCTTATAAGGTAATTCATTGTATTATTTAATTATGACTTGGTACCGAAAAAATGCATATTACATTTTTTAAATGAATTTAAACATTACTTAAACTATATTAAATCCTTTAACTTCTTCTGGGACTTTTTGTAATGTTAACCTGCTTACCAACAAATATGCAAAACTCTGCTTATTTTGATCGGATACCGAATTCCTTGTCAGGTTCTAAGGCTTAGCCACGGAAGAAAATAAATTATTATTACTAAAACTGTATAGGTTAGTTTTAAGGAAGATACACTTTAAACAATAAAAACTGTATTAATTTATTTCGTAAATACACAAACGTATTGCGTTAAAAATTTTGTTTCAAAATAGTATTTCTGAAAATTGTATTAAACAAGATTTTACGTGCAAGTATAATTTTAGCATATCAGTTACAGTGTATTCGCTAATTTAATCTGAGAAACTACTTGAAAAAAAATCATTAGAATTTATTAAAATTTAACGACGCAAAAATTTCTTCTAAATTTCATATATGAAAAACCTTAACGGGCTATAGCAGATCGGATTGTGTACACTGAAACAAAATAAAAAAAATTCAGTAAGTTATTTTTAATTTGGCTTAGTTAGTCATCGCATCCACCTGTTTGTTATTTTTTTTTGCAAAAACTCAATGTAACTAAAAAAACTGATATGCTATTGAGTTATTATGGCAATTTTGCAGTTTAAGATTTAAAAGTGTTCGAACACAAAGAATTTATTTTTATAATTGAAAAAATGGCATAGGTTACAAATTTTTAACTTTGAATATCTAGAACATCGTTAACTGTACAAGAGGCAAAATAGTATTCTTTTTTTAAGGTGGTGTTCTTGTTGTTTCTGTAGGTCAAAGGTGTACTGACAAAACACTGAAAACCTAATTTCTTGATAATTATCTACAACATCCAAAATTAGCCTAAAGCCAACATTTTTTGAATTCTTCACGTTTCAATACATAAGAAAAAATCAATTGCATTACAAATTCTAATTTGGCTCTTAGCCATTTTATAAAGTGGACTGATAATATGCTTCAATAATGCCGAATTCGTAAACTATTACTGAACACACTGATTTGAATAAAAACACCGAACTACAAAACACGGAACAAAAACAATAACTAAACGACTAAATTGTAAGTTATGTTTAATACGTTACCCTTATGTACATTTCGATGACATGGTCATCATCCTCAGAGGGCTTTAACACTACTAAAGTATACAAAAATTTTACAGAGCTATATATACCCGCCCTCCCCCACACCTCCCCATACCGTTCAATCCAAGACAGACGTGGTGGGGGAATGGGAGGAGCCACATTAAATCTACTACAAGTATCTATTATTAACAATAAAAGCCTAATTAACAATAAATTATAAAACTATTAAATACAAAAAATAACAAACTGGTCTACTAAAACTATAAGCAGTCAAACAGTAATAAAAATAAAATAAAAAAACTAATAGGCCTAATGAGGAGTGGGGGGGAGGGCGGGTATAGCTCTATAATATTGTCTGTATACTTTAGTAATGTTAAAACCCTCTGAGGATGACGACCATGTCATCGAAATGTACATAAGGGTAACGTACTAAACATAACTTACAATTTAGTTGTTTAGTTATTGTTTTTGTATTTTGTTTTGTGGTTCGCGGTTTTTATTCAAATCAGTGTGATTTTGTCGCCACAGTGCTCTTTCATTTCTTGAATATTACTGAACACTCTAATTTATTTTAGTCTATACAATCTAATCCTGTTTAGCCCGCTAAAGTTTTTCGTGACAACTTGGATAATAAATGCGTTTTATCCTGTTTATTAAGGATGTTCTCTATCACTTCTGGTGAGATGATTGTTTAAAGCTGCAACTAAACTATGCAGTCTTTTCAATCAAAGTAATTCGACGATTATCGAATTGCTTGTTAAAAGTAATAAGCTAGAAATGTAAAAATGTATGATTGCACTGAAATAAATGACTAGATTTTAAACTTTAATTAGAAACTTACAAGATCAATTCTCGAAAATAAAACTTGTTTGTTGATAAGGTCGCTGGGCCCAGTTCATAAACATTAAGTATGCTTTTTTAATTTCCGATTTGATATCATGCACTATGATTTGTAAATTCATTTCAATGACCTTCTTGACAAGGATGTGACCACATAGCTTCAATTTATTTTTGTATAACTATATTGAAAAGTAATTATTTTGTATTAGAAGTTAATATTCTTGTTTCGTCGGTTTGTCTATTTATTGTTGTTATGAAGAGGAGACAAGCGAAAATTTAGAAATACCTGTTAAAATGACTTTGAATAAATATGAACCCTCATCCCTCCATAATACCACCTGTTACCGACTTTCCTGTGTTGTTGAAACTTTTGGAAAGTTTTCAATCTTTTTGGGGCGACACACAACTTATCGAAACTTTACAACAGATGCCTTTATTTACTGTATCAACAGTTGTGTTTTCTTTGCAAAGAATTGTCTGGAAATGTTATCTGTCTAATACATAGAACGTGTCAGAATACACGTATATATCCAATCTATTTGAGAACAGTTGTGATTTTCTTATGTAAACGCTGCGAGAAAGCATTGCAGGATGTTTGGTTTAGATTTTTTCCGAAACTAAAATTTCTAAACTTAGATTATTTAAAGGAAATTATGTTGATTCGAGTAATACTTAGATTGGAAAAGGGTAGGATTAGCCTCTTAGCATTTAAAATATAAAAATTCTCGTACAAAATTATAAAATTGTATGGTATCAAACATGATTTAAAGTTTCAAACCGAAAACAATACGTTTGAAAACAAGCAAAATGCAATTTGCTAGAATTTTAAACACATATTATTGGCCTTATTACAGTTTTGTCATTGATTCGCTACTGTATCTAAATCAGAATATTATACAAAATGATACTCAAGGTTACTAAAATGTGGTCTGAAACCACTTTAAAGTTGATATTTGTTAAGTTTGTTGAATATGGGTTTCAGAAATATTTGACTGAGTGAGGGGACTACAACTTTTTGATTGGTTTGAATTGTCAACATTTTATTTAGTTAGCACAACTTTTCTTTCCTTGAAGACTTTAAAATGAGGCATCTCATAACCATATGTTTTATTTAACATTTTTTAGTAATTTTCAATCACTTAACATCCCTAACCAAAAATGAAGGCCTATAAACCCTGGTTTACTAACCATATTTTTATAACCCCTAACCATTAGTAAATTTGACGACGATAATTAAAAAAATATACAAACTACTAGTGGACCTGGCAATGCTTCGCTATTGTTTGATTAAATTTTAGGATGATTATCCATTTCATAACATTGACTTAAGTAATCGAATTGCAAATATTGTTTATATCAATTAAGAATTAAAATTTCATATACAATTTGACAGTTTCCTACACACATTGAAGAGTGCAATTATTACAACTATGAACTAATCCAAATTTAGAGAATATTAAAACCAATAAATTTAGCAACCAATTTAAAATAGTCGAAACTTTTAACCTGTTGAAGATAAATTTACAAAAGTTTTTATACTTTTGAAGGAAATATATTTTCTGCAACTTCCTTTCAGTCGATGTTTTGTAAAAAGAAAAGATGAGTTGTTATAAATTCAAAATTGACTAAAAACGTGAGGCAAAAATTAATTTTCCCGGAATTGACGATTTTTGATAGCGAATATCTCCAAAACTATAACAGATCTGAATGAAATGTACATAATCATTCTTGAAGGAAACATTGTCAGCTTTAATTTTTAATGGAACACATTTTCTGTCGAGATGTAAGCGAAAACCCGAAATAAGGGACCTTTCCGCCCCTCCCTCATGAAGCGGAAGGGGTAGGGTAGGAAAGTTTTAGTATGTTTACCCCCAACACATTTCCAAAGTCAAATACTTCCCTCTCTCCATGTCCTCTAACCCGCGGCTTTTTGTCATTAATTGAATAAAACAATACTTATGCAATATACAGGGCGATTTACGAGGATATGCAGAAACTTCGGGCGCTCATCCTACATGTAAAAGAAAAAAGGTTATATAAACATAAGTCTAAAAATGCTTAGATTTCTAGATATCCACCATTTTTTTTTAATAAAATAATTCATATCTATAGAAATGTTTGACTGATTGAGTTCAAACTTGAAATAAAGTTTAAAGAAACAATGGTCTATCTGAAGAAAAATAACCGATTTTATTCAATCATTCGTATTAAAATGGCGGCTGTTTAAAAATTTCAAACCTAAATTTCTCAAAAACCGTACATTATGACAAGAAATTTCAAGACACCTTTTTAGTATCTCTTTTGATTACCTATCGTTTGGAATAATTGTCAAAACAATCGAATAAAGAATAATAGTTAAGCTATGTGTAATAATAGGTTTGTTCAACACAGCATCCTATACCAACACAACAATATTGTATGTACATTATGCTGTTATTATCTTCAACTTAGCTATTATCCTTCATCCGATTGTTTTGACAGTTATACCATCCGATATTGAATCAAAAGGGCTACGAAAACGATATCTTGACATTGTTTGTTAAAATTTATGGTTTTCGAGTATTTATATTTGAAATTTTCAAACAGCCGCCATTTTGAAACGCATGATTGGATATAATCGCTTGTTTTTCTTGAGATAGATCATTGTCAGTCAAACATTTCTCTAGATATGAATTATATTTTTGTACAAACAAAAAACAAATAGGCGGATATCTGGAAAACAAAGTGTTTACGGACCTATGCTTATAGAGAAAGGTATACTGATCACAAACAAAATCGATGTTGAGATTTTTGTGTAAATATCCGTTTTGGGGCCCCCTGAGTCCAAAAAAGTGGTTTAAAAAAATATCTGTCTGTATGTCTGTAATGTATACAAAGCTAGAGAGAAAACTATTCGATCGATTTCGAACCAATTTGCATCGGTCATGTCAATTAGGCCTGTATAGATGCACGAAAAAAAAGATGAAAATGTTTGAAAAACAACCCTCTTTTTGGCCAAAAAACCTCCAAAAAATCAGTTATAATTTTTTTATAAAAAACGACTATAACGATTTTGATAAAATTTGGTTTCTTTGTAGCCCTTAATGTACCCTACCATATGCAAAAAACCTTATCTTTCTAAAAATTCTCGTTTAACTAATAATGATAATAATAACTCTGTTTTTGAGGGTTTTTTGACCGAAAAGGGGGTTGTTTTAAAAAAAATTTCTAAACATTTTTTCATGCATCTATACAGGCCTAATTACGTGTTTGGTGCAATTTGTTTGAATTCGACAGAATAGTTTTCCCTCTAGCTAATAATAATAATATTTATTCGTTTATTTCATACTTTAATACCACCTCTCTTACTCCTCCCACAATTATGAAGTCACAGTGAATCTGTTTAATAATTTAAATTTTTTGTTTGTCAGAAAGTATGTGCCAGTTTCTGGTACCGTTTACTTTCTTTTTTTTATATTTAGACTGAGCTCCCGAAATTTCTGCATATCTTCGTGAATCACCTTGTATGAACGTAAAGTAAATAGACAATTTTTCATTATTTGAGTAAATAAACCCTGCAATGACTCTCGGACTATTGGGGTTTGGTTGGTGTCAGAGAATTCCATACGCTAGGAGATTTGCCTCACGATCGCGCCTAGTTCATAGCAAATGAAGCATACAAAATAGGTTTTAATATTATTTACCAAATAAAACTCATATTAGTGTAAAATAATTATACTTCTAGAAACCTATGTATTTAAAGCTTTGAATTATGTAGAGAATTGCAATTTAAATGCCTACCAACATGTATTTCTGGACGTAACTTTCTTATTACAGCGTTGTAATCCTACGGGATACAATAAACCTGCGGAAGGGACGTCGTAAAGGGATTAGGCCAAGGACGTGTCTTATAATAACGTGGCATGTTACACTTAATGGTTAAAACTTACTACGTTGACTGGCAGATAGAATTCAGGTAGCATTGAAGTTTTAATGGATATTGTATTAATCACCGAGTCAAGTTAGTTTAAGGTAAAATTTAAGAGATAATAATTTTTTTACAGGGAATTATTGTATTTTGAGAACTAATGCTTCAGGCTTTATATATTTCTTATGGGAAAAACGAAGTTAAGTTCATACATTATTATAATATCATCTTCTTAAAAAATATTTTCATCTCAGCTACAAATCTACGTTCGGTAAGATATTTTCCTTATAAACTCAGCACGTTCAGTGTAAACATTTTTTGAACTCAACTCCTATAAAAGTAACAATGTAATATAACAGCTGATCATCTGTGTAATACAGGGTGGAGCAGATGAAACACATGTTTTTCACTATTGAATGACTGGGACATAGTTTGATAAAAATAATAAAAACAAGCATTAAGTGATAGATTTTTTAATGCAGTTTTGAAATATACATACTTTAATTAGGTTCGAAAAACAATGTCTTGGAGATGACATCCTTCTTGCTGGATACAAATTTGGATCCTCTCCCGAAAGTTACGCATGGATCTCTCCAACATTTCATTCGGCACGGCTTCAATTTCCTGACGAATGGAATTCTTTAGGTCTTCGATTGTGCGAGGCTTGATCATGTAGACTTTTGATTTTAAATATCTCTTCAGAAAGAAGTCTCATATCGACGATCGACAAATCGGGTGAGCGAGGAGGCCAGTAAACATCACCATATCTCGAAATAACATGTCCTGGGAACATTTGTCGAACCACTTCCATGGATGCTCTCACCGTGTGAGCTGAGCACCGTCCTGCTGAAACCATATTTCTCTCATGTTCACTTGACGCCTTTCAAGTTCTGGGCGAAGAAAGTTGTTTAACATGTTAATGTAGCGCGCTGATGTCACAGTAACTGCAGTTCCTTCCTCTTCAAAAAAACAGGGTCCAATAATCCCCATCTTTGAAATGCAGCACCACACTGTTACTTTTAAACTGTGGAGAGGTCTTTGGTGTAATTCATGTGGGTTCTCCTGCGCCCAATACCGACAACTTTGAACATTGACGTAACCGTCTAAATGAAAGTGTGCTTCATCACTCATGAAGACTGTCGTATCTGCATCTTCCGTAAATATTTTGTCCATTACGCAACAAAACTCTCTCCGCTGCACAAAATCCCCTTCACTAAGCTGCTGGACGATCATTATCTTGTACGAGTGAAACTTATGATCATCATGTAAGATGCGTTGAAGCGAACGACGTGACATATCCAGCGCTACAGCATGTCGTCTAGCCGATCGTTGCGGACTAGCAAGAACTACCGTTCTCACTCAGTCTACATTTTCCTTAGTACAGACTGAACGTGGAAGACCAGGTGGTTTTCATTTTCATCACAGATCCAATACTTCTAAACGCTGCAACCCATCGGAGTACAGTATTTCGATCGGGCACTGCACCTCGACGTCCAACTCTAAAATTTTGACGGAAAAGACATTGCACTGTTGACTACGGAATCATTTTTTCTGAAGTACTGCTCGACAACGAACACACGATGTTCTACGCTCCAACTCTCCATAGCGACTGAAACTGCATTCTATGGGCAGTCTGCCAACATTCATTCAAGGTCAATATCCCCTCTCGTCGCTGCGTACTAGCGGTTCAAAAAACATGCATTTCCTCTGCTCCACCCTGTACACAAAACCCAGCGTAAATTATACTTTGGGGTTTTGTTTACAACTTCAATGGTTTTAATTTTTGTGAATTAGATTTTTTTTAAATATGAGTTATAAAACTAATGTATGCTGTATTACGTTATAAGAGTTGCTTTGAGGTTATAAACTGTACACAAATTAAACCTTTTATCATCAATATATTCGTTTATACAAATTTAAAGAAGAGATACCTGTTTGCTTAACTTCGGAAACATTCGTTCAACTACGTATAACATATATTTACGAACATATATTCTCATAATCGTCGTCAATCAGTCAAACGAAATTAAAAGCAATTAAAATATAATGTTTGTACCTTTCTTTAAGTAATATAATATAATAACATATACAAAAACATAACTTTAACTAATACGCCTACAGCTTTTTAATCCTTATAATTGCACACATTTACCTAGTTAAAAATCTCCGTCAGCCTAGTTAGGTAGACCTAGATAAAGTCAGTTGTTTTCAAATAGTATTTTCTTTTAGAAATTATCTATTTCTAATGTGTATCTAAATAATTCGACGACGCAGCTGGACCGCTGACGTTAGTTGAGCAAATTTGCAAAATTAAGTTTATGGGCCTATGTTTTAGGGTTTCAACCAACAATTTGTGAAATAGGTCTATTCACGACGGTGCTGAATAGCTGCAAAATTGTTCGCATATTGGGAGTATCTTCAATACACAAAACATTGCGTGCTTCACACGCCTACCCCCGTGTGGGGAGTATCTTCAATACACAATGCATTGCGTGCTTCGCACGCCAACACCGCGGTAGAATCCACCACATGGCTTTGAACCGGGTACTTATATGGTATTTTACGCTTTGATCGATTTTGGGGGAACTATAAGGTCGCGTGAAAAATAAAATGTGCAGAATAACATCCTACAATAATATTTGTAGGAAAAACTCAAAAACAAATTCATTCTCGTAGGAAAAATCTCAAAAATGTTTTACTTCCGGTCAAAAAACGTGCTTCTTATTGTTGAATTTTTTTGGCTAACGAACTCGTCCGAGCGACGTAGAAAACAAACAAGTGTACCAAATTTGAACCCAATCGGACTTAAAATGCGGCCGCTAGAGTGCGAACACATATATACATATATATATATGATTTTTAATGACACCCCAAAATCGGTGCTCATTTGCTACTCCCGACCTTGGGTCTTATCACAAGGGCCACTGAAATTCTCTATTAATCTGCCTGTGATTTTTCACGGGAGCCACTAGTATTTAACAACAACAGGCGTAGACAGTTGACTGATCTAGGAAAGGAATTCGTAAGGTTACTAATATTTTAACAGGAAAATGTGTTGAAAAGTTATTGACCCAGGTGTGGTAAATTTGTTCCGATTTAAACAACTTAGCAATTTGTGTAAAGAATTTAGTAGAGTTTGATATGAAGTGTTTGCTGTTATGACTAAGTACGATGAAAAGTTGCAAGAGTTTATTCTTGATGCGTTACAGAATTTTAAGAGTATGTTTAGGCTTTTCAGGGGATAACAGTTTTGATATTACTGTTTTATTCACAAGAAGGTTGGTAGAAAGTGCGCAATTATAGTTTTAACAATACATGTACATGGATGTAATAATACTTTATTTTGAAAAGTGTTTTGTAAAATAATGTGAAAATATTTAGTTTGGTATAATAACATCATCTGGTTTTACCAAATTTGAAAGTTTAAGGTATATTAATACGAAATCCTTAACCCTTAAACGTCTAACTTATATAGCAACGAGCATACCATGATTTTTGCGGTAAGACGGCGGAACTAAAATAAACAGTGTTGGACTAGATTAAAAGTTGGTAGGATAATGGGACTAGTTACCTTGTTCTCGTGATTACTTTACAAAATTTAATTACAAGAATAATAGTACAGCACAGTTAGAAATAAGTTGTACTTAATAATATGCTGAATGGTTAAACTGGAAATGAATAGAAAAATAAACATATTTTGACAAATATAAGATTACTTTATAACATTATTTTTTACGGCGACACTAATAAAAATACGACAAAGAAATATACAGGGTGGTTATAAAGTCACTTTCCCCCCTATTTAACTATTGTGTTTGTTAAAACAAAAAAATATCCTTTGGGGAACGATACTAACTTAACCCAAAGTATCTTTAGAAGCAATCGGAAATTTTGAGTGTCCCCTAAAATTGGGGGATTTTGGGGGCAACTCGAAATTTTTAAATGGGAAATATGGTCATGTGATACCTCATTTTAAAGGTCTATTTAAGACTAGGAAAATGGCATAAAAAAAATAAAAATCGGACCACCCAAAACAAAATGGCGGCTCTAAACGTGTTGAAATAAATCGACATAAAGTTGCTAATATTTCGAAAAGGAAAAGTTTTTAGAAAAAATTTCAAGAGACAAAAAATGTTTATTTAAAAGTGCTTGAACTAAAAAATTGCTTTTAAATCGATTTTGTAAATTAATTTTTTTTTTAATTTTCTAAGATGGAGGAGTAAAAATAAAATTTACGAAATCGATTTGGAAGCAATTTGTTAGGTCAAGCACTTTGAAATAAACATTTTTTGCCTCTTGAAATTTTTTCTAAAAACTCTTCCTTTTTCGAGATATTAGCAACTTTATGTCGATTTATTTCAACACGTTTAGGGCCGCCATTTTGTTTTGGGTTGTCCTATTTTTTTTATGCCATTTTCCTAGTCTTAAATAGACCTTTAAAATGAGGTATCACATGAACATACTTCCCATTTAAAAATTTTGAGTTGCCCCCAAAATCCCCCATTTTTAGGGGACACTCTAAATTTTCGATGGCTTCAAAAGATTCTTTGGCTTAAGTTAGTATAGTTCTCCGAAGGATATTTGTTTGTATTAACAAACACAAAAGTTAGGGGGGGGGGGGAAGTGACTTTATAACCACCCTGTATAGGCCTATGGTAGGCCTTGGTATTGTTACGGTAAAATATTTAAAAAATGACGATGACAAAGATGAAGAATTACATTTTTATCCTACCATAAACATCATTACCTAAAATAAAGTTGTGTGAATAGGTAGATTTAAGAATGTATAGATGAAATTACTTGTTACTACTTTCACTTTGTAATTTACGTTTATTTCAACAAATTGCTTGAAAATGTATGTCTCCCAATATGAGACCTTTCGGTACTTCTGTTTATTTTTACATTAAAATAATTTAAATAATTATATAATTCAAAATCTCAGTTACCACGTTCACTGCGGCCGGTATGAAATCGTACCAGGCGCGATCCACACCTCATGCGGGCGGTACGAAATCATACCGCTTTGTATTGCAATTCGCACGCCACTCCCTGTATGGGGGTATTTTCAATCCACAATGCTTTGCGTGCTTCGCACGCCAACCCCCCATTATTTGGAATAATTTCAATACGCAGTGCAATGCGTGCTTCGCACGCCAACGCCCGTATGGGAGAATTTTCAATACACAGAGCATTGCGTGCTTTGCACACCGATTTTAAGCCTCTGTGTTATGGATGCACATGTGCATCCGCTTTAAAGTATTAGTGATTATTACGTAGAAAGATTAAAAAGTAAAAAATAAAGTAATTTCTACTCGTAGGCTATAAATATAAAAAAATAAAAGATCAGCTCCTAGGAAATACGAAATTTGCGTAGCAGTGAACGTGTTAAAACAAATTTTGCAAACGTAAACTTGTGTTCCACTTAACTCGAGCCACTTTCATGCAACAACCAATACGATTACAAATTAACTAGATTTAGCTTTTTAATCGAATTACTACTAAATTGCTGTGAAACTAATCATTCGAGGTTTACGGTTGTTTAATTTTGTACTGATTGAAAACTGAATCAGTTCGGTCCAGTTTATTAAATTGCCGAGAGTAACAAAACCCATTAAATTATAAAAAAACTAAACAAATTCGTTAATATCGTTCCTACCTATATAAAACAGCGGGCAAATTACAGGCCTTCTGTTAAAATATTTTAGTGTATTTACACCAAAGTGACTGTATTTAGCGTTTTTTTGGCGCCAGAAGTAAAAATTGCACCCTTTTAGCTCCTAATCTCCCATTTATTCAGTGGAACGTACCCTATTCTCAAAAGGAGGTGTTTTAACCTTTTTTTAGTGGAGTGTGGGTATTTTATCATGTCTTTTACAATGTCTGTTTGGGTGTTGAAGTTTTTACACGATTTTATATATTTCTTTTACTACAATAGGCCTACGTTTAAAAACAAACAAGATTTAAAAATAGTAAATTATAGCACTTTGACAACATCTAAACGAAACAATACAACTTAAAATACGAAATTTAGCTATAACATATTGAGCTAAAATACGAGATTGAAACGGAAAAAAAAGAAAAAGAAAAATATATGTTTAAATTCCAATTACTAAAGATAAACAAAAATAAACGGTACCAGGAACTGGAACATACTTTCTCACAAACATAAAATTTAAATTATTAAACAGATTCACTGTGACTTCATAATTGTAGGAAGGGTAGGAGAGGTGATATTAGTAGGAGATTAACTAATAAATATTATTACTATTAGCTAGAGAGAAAGCTATTCGATTGATTTCGAACAAATTTGCACCAAACACGTCAATTTCGCCTGTTTAGGTGCACGAAAAAGGGTTTTGAAAAACACCCCCTTTTCGGCCAAAAAAACCCCAAAAGTCAGTTATTATTATTAGCTAAACGCGAGTTTTTTTAGGAAGATGCGGTTTTTTACATATGGTAGGGTAGAAATAAGCCAAATTTTATCAAAATCGTTGGAGCGTTTTTTATAATAAAATAATAACTGATTTTTTGGCCAAAAAGGGGGTTGTTTCTCAAAATTTTTCAAATCCTTTTTTCTTGCATCTATACATGCCTAATTGGTGCAAATTTGTTCGAAATCAATCTTATAGTTTTCTCTCTAGCTTTGTATATATACAGACAGACATTTTGTAAAAAAAAACACTTTTTTTTAACTCAGGGGATCCCAAAACGGAAACTTTCACAAAAATCTCAACATCGATTTTTTTTGCGATCACTGCAGGCTAATTTCTTTATTCTATAGTATAGTGAGAAAGTAACAAAACCACGGGTACATGGCAAGAAGAAGAAGGGATGAAATAATGTAGCTGAGGCCCGTTTTTAGGCTGCCTATTTCGAAAGATTTAAATAAATGAAAACAAAATAGATCAAAGGGTCACTCTATTTACTTCATATATGATTGGTCCTACAAAAAATAACATTTCAAACTGTTACCAATATATTTAGCTGATACTAGATTTAAACACATTATTTTAGAGAGCTTGCAAAATGTGTTATTTTCGTTTTTTTTAAATGTGTTTCGTTCTGAGGATGAATGATCACTTTTTCATTAAAGTCAATGCTAATGTAATATAAATGTGATAAAGAGTCAGATTCATAAGGAATTATCGCTTTAAATTCTGAAGATAATGGACAGGTGGAGTGTCACGTCCTAATGAAATATTTATAGCACTAAATAACGAGTGCTCGTGGTATAATGACTTGCTTTTATATTATACTAGCTGACCCGTACGGCGTTGCCCGTGTGGTTGGTATTTGCAGTCTTTTTAACGTAATTGTATTCTTTTTAAGTGTTCAGTCAGTGCGGGGTATTTGGCTTTTATATATATATAGATCTTAAATAATAAAAGAACTATTGTCATAATAATAAAAGATCTGAAATTATGATTTTAATAACTTTGATCCCCCCAAACCCCTCCTAAAATTTCGAAATTTTTCATACCCTTTCTTAGTGAGCAACTATGGCCCTAGAGGAAGCTACATACCAAATTTCATTACAATCTGTTCGGTAATTTTGGAGAAATCGTAATTTAGTAATTTTTACTCCCCAAACCTCACTAAAATTTCCAATTTTTTAAAACCCTTTTTTAGTGAACACTTATGGCCCTAGAGGAAGCTACATACCAAATTTCATTCCAATTTATTCGGTAGTTTTGAATAAATCGTGATTTAATAACTTTGATCCCACCAAACCCCTCCTATTTTTTCAAACCCTTTCTTCGTGAGCACCTATGGCCCTAGAGGAAGCTACGTACCAAATTTCATTCCAATCCGTTCGGTAGTTTTGAAGAAATCGTGA
>JAGFPH010004861.1:37115-47177 GCA_018207615.1 Philaenus spumarius | reverse complement strand
AATTTCATTCCAATCCGTTCGGTTGTTTTGAAAAAATCGTGATTTAATAACTTTTATCCCCCCCAAACCCCTCCTAAAATTTCGAAATTTTTCATACCCTTTCTTAGTGAGCACCTATGGCCCTAGAGGAAGCTACATACCAAATATCATTCCAATCCGTTCGGTAGTTTCGAAGAAATCGTGATTTAATAACTTTGATACCCCCAAACTCCCCCTAAAATTTTGAATTTTTTCAAACCCTTTCTTAGTAAGCACCTATGGCCTTATAGGAAGCTACATAATAAATTTCATTCCAATCCGTTCGGTAGTATTTGAGAAATCGTGATGAGTGAGTCAGTGAGTGAGTGAGTGGGTGAGTGAGTGAGTTATATTTCGCTTTTATATATATAGATAAATACAAGGAAATAAATAGGTTAGGTGTCACCGCATTAGAGTTTCATTCTGCAACTTATTTTTTTTTTTTTAACCATTGTAACTCTCATGTACTAGCTTTAGGTCAATCTCTTTTTTGTGTTAATCATTCACTACATCTACCGTGACTTCTAATCTTAGTGTAGTTGGTAATAGCATTGTATTTGGATAACCTTTGATCTATGGTAATAGTGTCTTCTAAATTCATAACAGTCTGTTAGTGGGGTTCCGTTATCCATTCAATCTTAACACCATACGATTTGCATACAATAATTAAACTAAATGGGGGCCATTCGTAGAAATTTACATAATTTTAGTAAAAAATTATTGGTTACCTGTATAAAGAAAATTATCGAAATTTAATACCGCTACCAATTGAAGTATATTTGGTAAAAATATAATCTTATTTGTTTGAAAATACGTTTACAAAAATGAAAGTTCGTAAAGAAATTGCATTAAAGTGATTCTTTGTGTAGAAATCAATAAATTGTTGTCTATTTTATAATTAATTTTGTTTAAAGTCTTTAAATTATGTCAGCTGGACTATCGAAAAACGGGGAGTGGAATAGCTTAGAGAAATAACAAACACTACAGTAAAGACTACGAAAGAATGCCGTTGAGGGACGGGATTGTGTACACCGAGACCTTGAACGCTCCAATCGCCTTGGTGCGACGTTGTCACGTTCTTTCCGCGCTTCTAACTGAACGCGGCTGACTCAACGCATTTATAATTCTTTAAACTGTGCGCTCAAGCCTCGAGCGGTAAATACCAGGAGTGGTCGAGACTAGTAGGTAGGGCAACGCTGCGCACCCATCCTATTGGCCGCCAAGCAATAGTAGTCTTTAATATAGTGACTTCATTCGGAGTGTCTAACCATAGCCGCTCCTTACTTTATACTGTTGTTAGTTTTTGCATTTTATATAACTCATTTATTTGTTCAGGAAAGTATTTCCTATAAATTTAACACAATTTTGAATGTATGAACATTTTTTCCCTTTAAGTTTACAATATAGTTTGCGTTTATTTCATCGTAGTTGGCCTACTTACTATGTAAGTTGCACAGTGCTTCAGAATATAACACATTCATTAAGGGATTCAGTACGCCAAAATAAATAAAAACGTAAAAAATAAAGGCGTAAAAATACTATCCACCAGCCATTGTATTATATTTTCTATGTTAACGGGAAAATATATTAATATCTATAGCCTATAAATCATAATAAATGCTTTATCTCTCTTTTATATGAAAAATCCTATAATTTACGCAAAAACTCTAACCCTATTACGCACGCCTCAGAATACAGGTTACCGCTACCCCCACCACCTTACGCCGATCCAAGTGCCTCTATTCCAACGAGAGCTCTTTGCATACTGCGCATGCGTCATGATCCAGGTCAACACTACCATCACTGTACTGTAAGTGCCTTCATCCCAATAAATCACCATTCCCGTTAAAATAGAGTATACAATAACTGATTCTATTTGTTTCGCTGCTGGGTTTTGTGAGCGAACAGAACAGGGACGAAGACCTTTTAATTATTATTTTGTAAATAACTACATACCGGATGACTCACGTAAGGTTACGGACGAACGGCTTAAGACGGAAGAAACAAAATTATTAACAAATAAATCCACCCCCCAAGGAACAACGTAAAAATAGTTTAAAAATTTTCCGGATACAGGGTGTTAAAAAAACCGAGGGTCACTATTTCAAATCTCGGCATTTTCAAATTTAAACATACATCATGTTGTACTTTTTTGAAAGCACTATAATAGACAAATATTTTGACGAAAGCAGAACTTCGTTATCTCTATCCATTTCAAGATAGTTGCCAATTTCGTGAAAAATCTATATTTTTATAATACCCAGTATTTCCTTTATCAATGCACCCAGTCTTTCTTCGATTCAAATTTCTTACTCTTCCTGCAATTAGCTTTACTATAATATACCACACGAAGAGGTTTTTTGGCTGTGCAAATTTAGATTTTTGAAATGTGTAAATGCCCCTACTGTTAAAAATTTTTAAAAAGCAACGTATATCAAGTAGCATATCGTTTTGAAGATCTTGTAGTTCCTAACAACTTTTCAATTTACACTTACCTCGGATCTCTTTTTCCTTTTTTTTTGTAATTAACAAAAACCTCATTTCCCCATATCAAACGTATGTTATTTTATTCACATAATTTCACTATTATTTTATTAAAAACTACTTTGTTAGTTTTAATGAGAACCATGTTTTATTAAAGATAAAATTTTAAACTAACAGTTAACATGTACTATTACAAAACTAATAAAATGAGAAATCAGTTTATTTTTACATAACTATTTTACAAACTATTTCAATACTACTGCTTACATGAACTTGGACTTCTTATGGTAAAACATCCTCACAGAGTCCGCCATCGAAATCCAAACTCTTTTCAATTCTTTTAGAGAAACAGGTCAAAAGCACCCTACTTATTTGTTCGCATGCTTCTGTAATTCGACATTGCAAGTCTTCTCTTGATGTAGGATCAGCTTGGAAAACTATGTCTTTGATTCTTCCCCATAGGTAATCCATACAAGTATCTGGAGAACTTGCTGGCCGTGGAACTGGACCCCTATTCCAATCCTCTGTTCTCCCAACATAGCAGTAAAGGTCTTACATCACTTTTACCATCGCACGTTCTCCTATAAAGTAAAAAATATCTTTCTTTACTCCCATATTACACAATTAACTTATACAATTTCCACCTTTAAATAATTTAAAAAGATTACTACTCCCGTTATTGTAAATGTCCATTTTATTTCTCTTAGTGTTAACTTATCACTGAAATATCCCTTCTATTCCCAATCTGCATAAACTTCCATCCTTGATACAAATGAGAAATTCTCTATTTTTCACCCTTTGTACACTTCAAATCATTCACTCGTTTGACAAATGAAAATTCTGTAAATAGTAGAGACATACTACACCCAATTTTTCTTAAAAATATAAATATCGAAAATTTGTTGAGATACAATAATACACGTGAGACTTTAAAAAATATTAGTTTTTAATCTTTTGAGCGTTTTATTTTTATTTCGTGATTCGTGATTTTTTACAGTGAACATATCCGTTTCCCTGTTCATGTAAATTTCTAATAACCTAACCTATCAGTTGCATTTGGTACTGACTGGCGATGAGTTTTTATATAGGCACTTGTATTTTATGGTGGAGACATTACCTCCCTGTAACTCTCTTGAGATGGCTTTCACATCGTCAGCAGACATTATTGGAGATGAATATAAAGTCGTCTTATTCAACAACATATGGCCGAACAAACATATTTTTGACCGAATACATTAAATTTAGTAGCATCTATATACTCAATATTTTCTCAGTAATTATGCGTTCATTGCGTGTTAGAATTAATAACATTATATTTAACTTTCATAAACATACAAAACCTAACCATGTTAAAAGTTCATCCAATAGACCACATAATTAATGTTGACGATTACTTTAACTCAAAAGCTTTAAACTAATAAAACAAAAGTGTAAACAAATCCAATTCTTTGAAGTCTTAAATGTAGGAGTAAATACTCCTTTGGATTGGATTTCTGATTTCACTAATTACTTATATTTAAATTTAGTAAAATCATACTTTTGCTAGTTAATAATAACATGAGTTAATAACACATTTAAGAATATTTTATCGACTTTATTATAACGTTTTTTATTTCTGAGAGAATTTTTATACACCTAAATAAAAAGATGTATTAATAATAATACTAGTAAGAACCCGTAAACAATCACAAGCAGAATAATTAGAAACACATCTCAAATATATCATTTAAAAAATACTATTTAAAAAACATACTTTATCTAGGCCTACCCATCTATGCTGACGGGGATTTTTAACTGTACAATTATAAGGATTATAAGAGTACTAGGAGCTCTGTCCCTGGACGCTTTGCGTCCCAACCCCGCCTCAGATGGCTGCTTCGCTTATCTCACAGTTGGAAAACTCGCTAAAGGCTCTCGCTAATCTTTGGCTCGTTTGTACCTGGGTGAACGAGCATCGTTCAGTATTTTTAACATCTGGATTGTATCTGTAATGTATCTATTCGAGTATTTAGTGACTTTGAAGGAGGTATAAAAAGAAGCTGTACCTATTCGCCTTCTAAGTGACTTGAAAGGTGGTGTAAAAAGAAGTTCAAATTTTAAATTTTATGCGCATTTTTCAGACTTTATGCGCGTTTTTGATGACATAAGACCTAGCGCATTCAATTCCTGACGTCAAATAACCCCTGTATGCAAATTTTCATCAAAATCGTTAGAGCCGTTTTCGAGATCCGCGACAGATACAAAGATATAAAGATAGATACAAGCATTGCTCATTTAAAGTAATAGGATACTCCTATTTCTTAAAATTTTGTATTTAAAAACATTATTATAAATCTAAATAAAAATAAAAATATTATATTTAAATTTATTTTTAATTTATATTGATAGATTGAATGATTTAGAAGTTATTGATATTATAATGAAGAAATTAATAATTGAATATTATGTTTATGTTATTCGAAAATGTACGAATGTTTCCGAAGCTAAACGTATGAGTATATTTCCTTTAAATTTGTATAAATGAATATATTGATAATACAAAGTTGCATTTATATTCATTTTATACCCATCAAAGCAATTCTTATAACGTATTATACTGTACCTTAGTTCTTTAACTCATATTTAAAAAAAGACAACTTCAAAAAACTTGTATTATTGATTGAAGTTATAAACATAACCCCAAAGTATAATCTATGCTCGGTTTTATTTAAGTGTTACAAATGATGGGTGAAATCAGCTGTTATTTTATATTGTTACTCACGTACGTATGGATGTACACTCGCTTTTATAGGAGTCGATTTTCTTTTAATTCAAATGAATACGATTTATTTATGTAAATTCTTCAGAGTACGGATAGTAAATATATTTATTTTAAAGTGCATTTATAGGAAATTGCAAACATTCTGGTGATACAGTATTATAAGAATTGATTGACAGAACTGTAAATTCCAGATTTCTGTAAAATACAACTTTCTCATATTTTGTGTACATTTTCATCAATGTATAAGCACACAAACCGACCAAAGCAAGATGGTTTTTATTTAAAAAAAACTATAATTATTTAAAGAAATTAGAATAAAATTACTGGTTATATCATAATAAATTATTCAATTGATATAAATGTATGTTTGATTTTACAAATCAATTATTCCTTGGATAATTTTGAAAGAAAATGGATTTGATAGTATTAAATAATGAAACTAAAAATAATAAAACAATTAAAATCCCCAAGTTTCTTAATATTAAAATTACTTTATCAATCTCTACATAAACAACTATTGCCTTTAGACCCTTATCACTTAGAAGATTTTAATTTTCTGCGACTAGAACCTACAAAGACATAAGACTTGTGTTTCAAATAAAAATGACAATTTTAAGTGTTTATTAACGAGAAATAAAGTAATAATTATCTGATAATATTCTGACATAATTCATTCTATTTTATGATTGCAAAACAATAATGTATACTATTTTTATAGTTTAGGAGATTGTTTAGATACTTACACAAACATCCGCCAGGTATCAGTGGAGTAGATAGAGCAGAATCGTATTTACCGATCGTACCCTTTGGGACCATATAACTTTGAACATTGGTTAAACATAGAGTCCAACCAAGTACAGTTTACTATAAATGCTTATCTACTAGATATTAATTTTAATTAGTGTACTACAAAGTTTAAAATATTGCCTATATATTAAGTCCTAAATATGCAATTTAATAATTCCCAGTTCCACCTAACTTGTTAAAAAAACTTTTGGTTATGATTATGTTCAATAAATTCTTCATTAGGTAGTTAAATCCGATTGGTCACCTCAATTAAACTAAAAACAAGAAGAAATTAACACTTTTTCGAGACTTCGGCTCGTGTTTTTTTTAAATACTTAACAATTTGACGTTTTTGTCACGTACGGTCATGTTGCTGTCAGCTGTCAACAGCTGTTCAACTCTCCGCAATAAAATTACGAAGATTATGGCACCACCAAAAGTTTTCTGCGATGTTTGTGAGTGTACATATCGTGTCCACAGACAGACACACATACATACACATGAACACAAAATTTTGTTATTGCTTTATCGTGTTCAGAGACCTCGAAAACATTTAGAAAAGTCATAAAATGTTGAAGTAAAAGTTTTAGAATTATCGCAAGATTTTAAAACTTCGGCATTAATGCGAGCCGAAATAATAGGAGGATATGTTAACTGTAGACTTTTTGTGTACAGGAAAATATGATGTATTTCCTTTCTAATGTATTATCAATATAAAATTAGTAACTATGAACAGTTAATACTTTAAGCTAATAATGAAGATAAAGCACAGACAATAACATCATAGATGGCATTGCCTATGTTTGCGAATACCACAGTGAAAATGACAAAGAAAGGAAATTGGATAGAAAGAATCTGGATAATGTGATAATTGAAAAACAAAAATTTAGAGTAGGTAATTGTAATTGTTTTGGTTTAATAGATAATAAGCAATAAAAACTGTGAAATATTTTATGTTGATAATTTTTCATTCCCTACCAGAATTTCTTAGTAGGATAGTCATAACTACTTGATGCAAATATATATATATATAATACACATGACGTACACACGTATGTACTATATGTATATCATTAACACTACCAAAATACCGGAGTTTAATGAACATCAGTGGAATGAGCTCTATAACAATCTTGTGCCATTTTCAATTTTTATTCACCCCCACTCTTCAGACTTTGACGCTAGAAAAGCTTGATGCATGGATTTTGTAGGTAGTTAAATGCTCTACAACTTTTTTACAAGCAACATTTCTCTAAAATGACGTCTTCTTTGAGGTTTCGTTAGTCAAAGTAGCAAGAAAGTTACAATTAGTATTATATAACATTACAATAATATGTTAATCATACAAGTTATAAACACTATAGACTAGCAACAATGACACCATTCACGGAACGTAAGTAGGTTTACCAGAGGAAAAATAATTTTGTCTACACCCTGACCCTGTACATCCTATTCCACGTGTACACACTTACAAAATACGTTTAATGGACCAACCATGTATCACTATTGCCATCTGTAGTGTTGGGCAAGTTGGAATATTCGAACTATTCATGTAATGATGGCTATATTGTAATCGAAACGGGTTCAAATAATAAACATACCTTTATTGATAACACTTGTGTCCTAGTTATTTTTATTCTATCATGATGCAATATTAAAAAGTTGTATTCTGTGCTTTGCATTTTTTATTTGACTTCTTTTGGAAGTTGTTGAGAATATACAGATACACCAATGGCGAGAAAAATTTAAATAAATGCAATAGTTTTTTATCAAAATACATAATAACACCTCTAAACGATTTCAAAGCTTAGACACTTTGGAACTTATATCTCCTTCAACTAACCCTAATTTAACATCCCCATTAAACAAGTCAATTCTACCTCTTACCGTTCATTTACTACAGAAATTACAGGACACACCCCCGCCATCTCCTTTAATATTTTCATTTCCACTTTTCCTGCAAGAGAAGTGTGGAAATGAAATAGTTTACGTAGCTTTACGATTGTTTTCCATCAACAGTAATAATAAATTGGATAATTTATTATTAACAACCGGTTAATGTGATCAATAATATCTGAGAAAGATGTTTGTTGGTTTTACTGAATTGTGAAAGAAGAAATGTGTTCTTCTGTTAGAACTACCTCATTGTTATGACCATAAACACAATTTTTTAAACTTATTAACAAATAAAATACCTTAACTATGAATACAATTATTATTTGGATTCTAAAGTGTAATGAGCGATTGATGATTAATATGGGCTGATAGTAGTTGATTTTAAAAGAACGACATTAAAAAGGATGTTCCAATAAAAAATTATTTATGTATTAGTTATTTGTCTGAAAAAATTACTAAATATTTGAGCTGTTGAGAAGTTAATATTTTTTAAACTTTTCAAGATTTAGATGTGGAGTGATGGTAGTGTTAAAAGTTGACGCACTAATTTGATGGATATGTATTATTTTATTTAGCAGTGTAGCACTTAGGTTTTCTGGAGTTTTGGGTATTGTTTAAAACTTGCAGGTAGTATAATAGTCTGTTTTACTCGTAGGCTAATAGTGAAGATAAGTGTATTTAAAAAAAATGGCTATGATAAAAATTTGAACTTGATATATTAGAAGTTAAAACAAGTTTCTTTTCACGATACTACTGGAATATCAGCTGCTTTTCTATTGCGTATATTGCCAGGTAAAGTTCGCCATATCCGCACTAGTGAGGATAAATCAGCTGATTACAACAATACAATAATGAAATAATAGTAATAATCTAGAACACTATCTCACAAAACCAAGAAACAGTTCAAGTAATAAACAAAATTCTTAACAAAGGAATTAACATTACAAATAATACAAACTGCACAATTAACATCCACTTAAATACAAACTAGGCCTTTTATTGTTCGTTTGAATATTGTTGCATTATTTAAATTCTTGTTAAATATAGGCCTAATCCTATTTGGTATTCAATGAAGTAACATTTTGATTTTGTAATAACATAATTTGTTTGTTTGTAGTAAATAAGAGTAAACAAACTTTTCAATTTTTAATAATCGTATTTTTGCTGTTGTATCAAATAATATATTGATGTAGTATCGTGAAAAATAGTGTTCAAAACTCGTGGGAAAATGTTATTTTCAGATGTCCGTTCTCTTTAAATTGCTCGTTTACGACTCGCACCAGGAAAAGTCACACTTTTCCCATTAGTTGTGAAATATAGTATTTCTATCCCATTTATTCTTTTTCTTTACTTCAATAATGATTTTTATGATTATTTCTTTACCTCTTTGATTTAATCTTTTTACTCTTGTTGATGGAACATACTTACCATGTCGTCTATATTGTAACTAGAGGCTCTGCTACATTTAAAATTAATATATACTAGGGGAGACCCCTGCGTGCTCCACACGCCAACCCCCGGTGCGACCTACTAAAAACATATGTTATGTTTTATTTATAATAAAAGTGTAGGATTAATAATAACCTCAAAACTAAGATGGTAAATAATGTTAAATGTTCAAATCAAATTATTTCTTATATTTTATAACAGCAGTAATAATAAAGGTTAAAAGAACCAGTAAGGCTCAGGTCTACACTTAATCAAAAACCTAACAAAAAATTTATAAATAATAACCTCAAAACTAAGATGGTAAATAATGTTAAATGTTCAAAACAAATTAGTTCGTAAATTTTATAATTTGAATAAATAATTCATTTCCTCCCTTATAAAAATCAATATTTACTTCCACAAAGCAGCTGTATTAGTTAGTTTTTTATTATAAACAGCTGTTTTGTATAGAAATGGTTTTTAAATATTTTCCATGTTAATCTTATGGGGAAAACCCGACCTTTGAGATTATCTCACGCCATTAAGGATAAGAATTTTTGACATCTAAAACCTTATTGCAAAACTACGAAATGAGACGAATTTTTTGAAACCTCAAACATTAAAATTGGTCCAGAAATAAGGGAGGAGTTGTGTTTACAAAAAACGGCTTCACGTATTATATATAAAGA
>JAGFPH010004861.1:3588-22298 GCA_018207615.1 Philaenus spumarius | reverse complement strand
AGTTATCGTTGTTTAAAAATTCACAAATTTTCGTTTTTTGGTATTTTAACAAAAAAACTCATTTTAAGCGTTTAAAATTCAAACTAAGCGGGAAGTTCTAGGGTTGGCCTGCACGGTCAACCAATTTCCAGATTTTTTTTTCTTGCATTGTTCGGTTTGGTTTATTTATTTATTTTTAGTTCATGTGTTACTAATTTAAGTGCATTTCTTATTTTTTGTATAATAATTTTATTTCACTGTTTTTACCTCAATAATATTTTTTTGGATTATCCGTTAAGGACTCGACTTTTTTGTATTTTTTAAGTGGCGACTTCGACACAGCATCCAAACTATAAGATCACCTATCCATATTTCAAAGCATGTTTTGTTTAATTTTAGTAGTTCATAATTCATTGTGTATATATTATTGTTTTTGTTGTTATTTCTAATACTGGCTTTATCTGCACGTTTTGTATTGTGGAAAATAAATAAATAAAAATAAAATAGACGTCATCTGATCAAGTAAATTTCCTTTTTTGTATCTTTTTTTTCCTTGTTTTTCTCCTCCTGACAGGAGATTCGTTTCACGCAGGAATCCTTCGTTGCAATAAACCACTTCCTTCCTCTTCTACTTTAACTCATTATTCTCTTTATCCAAAACCTTCATTCCTTTCGATTTCTTTTCTCGATCCATTTCCTTGTCCCATTCGCCTTAAGTGTCTAGCAAACCCAAGCAGTGACAGCTATCTTAGTGTGAGTCCTTTCTCTCCGCATAAAATATTATGATCTTCATTGGGCCAAGTATACGACTCTAACTTCCAACTATTCAAATCCTCGTAACTGGTCTTCTTTTACTGGTTTACTTTGATAACACATTTGAAAGCTACACCAATATTAACGAAAAATATCAGTATGCATCATAATTCGATTTATACAGTTTGGTACACAAATAACTTATCCTTCTGTGTGTAGTTGAATTGAGGTAATAAATTACTTTTAACTGCTTTACGAAGAAGTAAACTATGGTTAAAAGCATGCAAATAATCAAATGTTTCCAAAAAATTAAATACAATCGGATTTTTTTCAAATTATGTATCGGGAGACCTAAATATGTAACCATTTAATATTGGTATTATTATATCAAATTTTATGCAATCATTTTATATTTTTGTAGTAAATCTTTATACCTGCTAAAACGGACTATTATAAAATAATTGCTGAAATTGTTACAATATATATTTTCCATTAATTGAAATAGGTTAGTAAATACGCCTTTATAGTCGCCAATATTGGTTTTACTTTTTGTTTAATCTGCATTTAAAGTTAACTAAGTCCCAAAGGGCCATCAGTAAATATAACTGGTGACACCTGGTGGATGTTTGTGTAACTATCTAAATAGCCTCCTGCCCTATGCAAACAGTTGACATTTATGTTTTGTGATCATAACAAGAAATTAAAAATTATTATATCTAATTAACCCTTTCTTTATAAAAGATAAATCAAATTTAAAACACAAACCATTTTTTTCTTCTGGCTTCTAGTCACTGATGCCACATTAAACAAAAATTATTTTAACATTTTGTATGGCCTCGTGTTTTTATTTAAAATATGAGTGACTGAAATCTTTAACTATTAAATACAGCAATTAATTAATGTTGAATGTATTCTATGTAGGACTTAGCGATTATATTAAAATCACGATTATTGAGGGGTTCGTAAACCCTGATACTAAAACAGTGTGTTATTTTTTATGTCCAAAACATTGTTCTGCTTTGTCTGTACAACGAGTAATTTATAACAATTCATATAAAAAATCTATGTATTACTTAATTGGAAGTAATCGTGTATAGATATGTTTATGTTCTAACGCTTTTGTTTCACTTAAATTCGTACAGCAATACAATTGTATACGATATTTCATTCTTTCAATCATAATTGACCGAGCGAAGCGAGGTCTCCGTTTTAGCTCGATCGTTCCGCATTTCGTCTGCGTGTCTGTCTATATGTCTGTCTGTCTGTCTCACGATTACGGCCAAACGCCTTGACCGATTGTCATGATTGTTCGCATGAATGTTCCTTATTCCTAGGCCGAGCAATTTATATATATATGTTGTTCCATTTTTCATTTTTAACCCCTTAAATAAAATAAAAATGGCGGCCGCACCATTTCTCTCAGTGTAAGCTTTTTTCCAAAGCCAGTTTGTGGCTTAACCGTAAGTCGAATTGAAAAACTAAAAAAATTTTGCCAGTAGCAAATTTGATGATCTGCAAAATTGTGTCCTTGATTTTTTCCGTATCTCTAACGGTAAGCTCACAAAATGGCCGTAAACTTCAAATTTGTTAGAAATCGTCCAAGATTTTTTATTTCAACCATGCTTTTATACGTTTATTCTTTAGATATCTTCATAAAACCTTATAATTTTATGGAGAGAGAGAGCGCGCGCTACCTGCTGTCTTACTCTTTCCTGCCCTACGTCAGTGTGGCCGCTGTGACTTACTGGCACACTATTTTTAACCTACGCTCAAAACTACATTTGTTACTTCAACGAGCGAGGTCTACTGTTCAGAGAACTACTAGTAACTCAAACTTATACTTAAACAATTATAATTTGTATCTTTTAATAATGTAAAAAAACAAAAAGTCTAAATCTCACTTTTGAACAAGGCTGTTTTTGTCTTGATTTAAAAAAATAAAGTAAATAACATAAGTCGACAGTTAATTTGTGTAAGGCTATGCTTTTTGAAAGTTTTTTTTTTTAATTACAGAAAGCTAAAGAGAAAATACCTTCTTTTGATCAAAGTTATTCGTCAAATATTTGGTCAAACTTTTATCAAAACCTTCGGTGAAATTTTTGACTGAGGTTTGTCAAAGAAAACATATTACACCTGTGTAACTTCTTTGATCATCTGGGTAATTAACTAGATATATTTTGGGGTTAGACCGATGTTTCGGATTATTCTTGTATTATTATTTTTTATTAACTAGTACTAAAGAACTACAGTTGAAAGTTCGTAATTTATATTATAACAGGTTTTGAGACTACAAAAAATCTTTAAACAAATTTTAAATATACTTTTACAATAAAGTAAACAAAATAATTAAAGTATCCTTAATGTTTTTCAAAAAATATAATCATACTCTAAGCTTATACTGCCAAACCCCATATTACAGACAAAAACATTTATAGATTGTTATTTTGTTCTAAAGATTATTTCATTACATCGCTGTTTTTGAAGGCATTCGTGTGGATGTTCCATAAAAATTCTTCTTTTTCTTAATGCAAAATTAAAGTTTTCATAGCTTCAACACTCCATGTCAATTTTGTCATCGCATTATAATAAAAAAGGAAAGGAACACAAGGAATATAATAATATGAACTGAAAAAACGTTTATTTAAGGTTAGGAGTTTACCTAAAAAATGCGGTACAATATTAATATTTTAGTACTTTAATCTTATTCTTTTTTGAACATCTTTGTCAAAGTTTACAACATGTAAAAGATTCATCAAAGTTTGAACGAAGTTGAACGAATTATTTCGTCAAAGAATCTTCTAATTTCTGTGATGGAAAATCTTTGATCAAAGAAATTTGACGTTTATTTGATAGTGTAATATGTACCTTTAAAAAAATGTAGATAAAATTACTTTTTCTTTAATAAATCCACCATACATCACGTTCTGTCAACATTTTAATCTAGTTAATTGGTTAATATGAACGCAATGTCATATATCAAAATTGAGTGGCGAGGGGTTAAAAAGTGAAGCTAATTTATTCCGAATATATATACATTTGATATATTTTTATAAAAAAGTAACATCTTGCTTTTGAATCTCAATCTTTAGAGCAAAGAATATTGATAGCAAATAAAAATTGATAGACATTACATTAAAAATAAATGGAAGTGTTTATAAAATGAAGAAGAATGCACACACATTTCATAAACCAGACAGAGAGTATAAAAGTAAAGAGACAGCCCAAAAAAGCGGAACATAAATTAATGAGGATAAGTCTTTACGAGCTCAAGAGAACCAAAAAACCAATCCTGATCGTGAAACCCGTTGAATTAATTACTCGGAAGACCTGTAGACCTTTGAAATCAAACAACAGACTATAATCCATGAGTTAATTTCAAAATAAAACAAATACAATAGTTCCTATCGCATTATCCCGTTGTTGTGATATGCTGAAATCAATTGTGTAACCAAGGAAACTACTTTGTTTAGTCCTTTCAATCAGGATAAGCGGAAAAGGATAAATTGAAGGAGATGTAGGGGCGTGGCCTCTTAGGAAAAAAGCTTAGGGGTTGGATTTACTTATTGAATGGAGACGTTAAATTGGGTTTAGTGGAACGATATATGTATCGTAAAGAATCTAGGATTTTGAATCGTTTAAAGGTGGCATTATATGTTTCGATAAAACTGTTTTATTTATTTTAGTGTACCTCATAGTTGTTTTTCGTTCCAATAATTTTCCAAAAGGCGATGACCAGAATTATTAATAAATATCGATATAATAAAACTTCAACACAACCTCCTACAAATAATATGATAGTAAAAACTCGATTCATCTACAAAAAAATGTGTACGGTTGTGGAACTCCCGTCAGGAACGAATTTCATCACGCCCTTTCTTTAAATCCTAATGTAATTTAAATTTAGGTTAGGCCTAGACTGATGAACCTACATTTTATTTTCATTTAATGTTTTTACAATGAATGGACATTTAACTGTGTTTACCATCTTAGCTTTGAGGTTATAAATAATTCTACACCTTTATTATAATAACATTAAACGTATGGAAACAGTAATACTTGTATCAAAATATAAAATTATATTAACCTACTCTAATTTCCTTTCTATTTCTTGAATCTACATTACAAAATTGCAATAGTCAGATAATTTTACTCACTTTTAATTGTTAATACCAGCGCTTGACGATAACATCAGAACTAGCCGGACGGAACCGAACGTCTCCTAACTTAGATTGATGAACCGAAACACATGTTTCTTGAATGTATTTACATGCATTACCATAGAAACCAATTCGATAACGGTTTTTCGTTACGCGTTACTTTTTCTATTTGTCACTCCTAAAGCAAGCCACATAAAGAAACTTCGTTCCAATATCTTTACAGTTGTTTTTTTTTTTAATTATTGTAGCTTGTGCAACACTGAAGATGTCGATATTGCTACTCAAAACATTACAGTAGCTAAACGCATAAGTTGTGAGAATTTCTGTTTTATTCGATTACCTATATCATGTCACAAGTCAAGCTCAATATTTATTTATGTATAATCTCCTAAAATTATACTTTCAATATCTTAAATTACAACAAATTTTGGTTATTTATAACATAAACATTACCTGCAGTATAATTACAAGAACAATTTTCTTTTCCTAAAGTTACATAACTTAGGGCGCCTTCTGTCAAACATTCAAATACTTAAACCGCAATATTGGTGTCATAAAGGAAGCCCGTAACCTATAACGGAAGTTTAATATAACCCATAACAATGAACTGCGGATTCAGTTAGTTTTTATGGACTTATTAACACGTAGAAGAGATTTACAGGTGATGAAAGCCGGGTACAATAACGGTTACCAGGAAATCGATATTAGAATCGTTACCGTTCCATTTTGAAATTATATTTAAATTAAAACATAAATATGTAAATAGAAAATTGTGAAAAATACGATTGCTCACTAATACATTTTAAATTCGTTTTCCTGTTTTAAATAACCAAACAATAATTCCGTATGCAATCTAATTACGTTTCAACAATAGCAAGCGATAAAACCTAGTTACGTTCCATAAATGTTCTTGTTATTGCTAGTTTAGTTTATGAAGATTATAGTCATAACATATTATGATAGTCCTAAAATATGGCCCTGACTAACACACCACAAGTTTGGGTTATTGTTTACTATTACTTTGTCAGAAGCAAATCTTCCCATATTGAGATCCGTTATATATTCTAACAATGAATTAACATAATCCAAAAAAGAAATACGAATGAGTAACTTAATTTAAAAGTCGTCATCTGACGGTTCATCACACGCTACTTGAGAAGTAATTTCGTCATTGTATTCTAATAAGGAATTAACATTATTCATGGTCCGGAAATCACTAATAATTATGAAAATTTATATTAAAAGTCATCTGGATCAGTTTTCGCATCAGAGTACTGGTGTCGGAAACATACTGTGACTGAAGACTTTTTTTTAATGCTTGTTTTTTCTGATGTACATAGACAATAAACCTTGTGAACATATAAAAGTTAGAATATTAATTACTGTCTATGTCTAACAGAAACGCAAATATAAAAAATAGGTTATATACTTAAGATCTAAGTTATTGTCTTTAGTCACTGTATGTTTCCAATTTGTAAACATATATAAGTTAGTATATTACCCAAAGCATATACTACTCCCATTAACAATAAACTGCGCTATCGTAAGACTACAGTTGTCGCACGAAAATGGATTGCAACTACTAAACGACGCGACGCGGCGCAATAACAATGTTTTCAGATATCGGCACGAATGCTGCTGGCACTTGACCTTGCCCGGGCGTGACGGGCGAGGGGTGTGGGGAAAGGGCGTAAGTGGAGACAAAAAACATTTTCCCACGCCGCTTTCTAATGTGACTCATTCTTTCAACGAACTGGTGGTGTCACCTCACCCTTGAAAGTAATTTTAAATTCAATTACATTATTTATGTTCGTTTTTCTAAAGATCATCGCATAAAATTGGAACATGGAACTGGTTTATCTATCCGCACCAGGAATACTGATGTTTTTAGTATGGTTAGTAGTTCATAGTCCAAGTGGCAGCATTCGCACCGGGATCTGTACAACCGCCCGCCTCTGACCTGCCCTTTAACGGACCTGCTCGTCGACCAACTAACTTGCCTTAGCTTGTTTACCTTCCGGCTCTTCAAACAGGTTTATTTTTCGATTGCAGTCTATTAGCGATAACATATAATACAGGAAGGTTTGCTTGAGCCATATTGGGACTAGATACTATAAGTTAGAGCTTAGGCTATTTTTGATGCATTTTTTTTAGGGTGATTTTTTCCGGGTCTTGAATCATGTTAATTTATTGTTAGAATACATAAATACGAATCTCAATGTGAGAAGATTTGGTGCTGACAAAGTAATAGTAAACAATTACTCAAACCACCATAACCTGTGGTGTGTAAGTCAGGGCCGCGGTGTCGTGCCATCTCGTCAAAGTGCCATCTCGTCCAAGTGCTATCTCGTCCAAATTCCACGAACGTAGGGCGGGAGGTTAATTCTCTACCTGCCAACTAGTGCCATCTCGTCCAAAAACCTATGCTATTGTTTACTTGACAGATTTACAAAAACTATACTTTTAATTCTTTTTATTAAGAGTCTTCTATACATTGCGTAAAACAGCAAGGTATTTTTTTACTTTAGAGTGTCAATCGAAACTACTATAAATACACAAACTTTAACTTTTTTCTTTATAAATATAGTATTTATACACTTCGTAGAAACGAACAGTTTAGCCAACTCAACTAAAAAGTTGTACATACGTTTTTAAAGTACAAACATACTGTTATCGGCCAGGTTAAGTAAAAAGAAACATACTGTGACTAAATACTATAAGTTAAAACCTTTAAGGTTTTTTTTTTAAATTTTAATTATATAGGCCTAATGTGATTTACACTCGTATGATTTACACACCGCCACACAATTTCTCCACACTTCTTTTAATTTTTCTTTGTATACCGAAAACCGTTATATAAAAGACTAGGTTGGCCTCTTATGGTAGTCGAAAACTCCAGATTCCTATAGATGTTTACACCTCCCAATCAAGTATACAAATGAGGTTTAAATTGGCAGTGTCCACATGTAAACAAAGGGGTGGGAGAGCGGTGAGGGTGCTAGGCGAGTGCGCACAACCACAGGCTACCTGCGTTGCCTTCCTCAACCCTTGTCAAGTTTTCACTTGGACGAAATGGCACTAATTAATGTGTTCATTCAACTGTAAAACTAAGCTGGACGAGATGGCACTCTGTTCTAGGAAATAGGGTGTTGGACGAGATGGCACTACATCAGGGCCGCAGACGAATTTAGGGACACAGACCTATCATAATATGTAATGACTATAATCTTCATAAATTAAAATAGCAATAACGAGAAAATACATGGAACGTAACTAGGTTTTACCGTTTGCTATTGTTGAAACGTAATTAGGTTGCATACGAAATTATTGTTTGGTTGTTTAAAACTGGGAAACGAATTTAAAATGCATTAGCGAGCAATCGTACTTTAATAAATTTTTCTATTTAAATATTTATTTTTTAATTTGAATATAATTTCAAAATGGAACGGTAATGATTCTAATATCGATTTCCTGGTAACCGTTATTGTACCCAGCTTTCACCACCTGTAAATCTCTTCTACGTGTTAATAAGTCCATAAAAACTAACTGAATCCGCAGTTCATTGTTATGGGTAATATTAAACTTCCGTTATAGGTTACGGGCTTCCTTTATGACCCAATATTGCGGTTTAAGTATTTGAATGTTTAACAGAAGGCTCCCTAAGTTATCTAACTTTAGGAAAAGAAAATTGTTCTTGAAATTATACTGCATGTAATGTTCATGCTATTAACCTCATAACCAAGTAAATTGAAATGAAATATACATTAATAACTTTTAATTAATTAATTAGTACTAGTACTAGTACGAAATTCGACCAATTTTGATTGTAAAGTAACAAAATTCAAATTTTTCATGTAGTAATTAATTGGAATTTATTATAACTATGCAAATAGTTCATATCATAACGCTAAGAAGAAAATAGTGGGTAAGATCTAAGAGCAATCGTGATGGAATTAATGATAACTATTTAGTAAGCATTTAAAATGCATTAGAAGTAAACAATTCAACTATTAAACGGTAGAATAATTTAAAGGTCGTAATAATTTAATTTGAAATAAATGGAAATAAATAATAAGTATTTGTTTGGATAATTAAAAAAATATATTTTAACGCGCAGGGAAGGAAAAGCGATATTAGCTTAAACAGCTGTGAATGTGATCAAAATGAGTTCAGTAATTGTTTGATGAATTTTTTACGGAAAAACCTTGCGTTTAGAAAAATATAAACCCATGACATACAAAATATATTTTTAAAATAGACACACATAAATTTAAGACAGAACAGAAGAACGAGTCTATAACTCGAAGCATAGAATACTTTTAATTTAATTAGTATAATAATAAGGGAAGAAGTTAAGAAATAACCATCAAACTAAAAGTGTGAAAATATATTCTTAAACCTGTCACGAAAAGATTGACGAAGAGTTTAATAAAAGCAAACCCACTGGAATGATAAGAACATTCAAATGATCATTTGAAATAACCAACATTAACATCTTAACCGAGCAAATACATGGACCAACTGACTTTGAAAGCACAAAAGTACCTCATGATCACCAATTAAATCATACCCCATTTGAAACATTTAATATCATATAATACATCTATGGCCTAGTCATATAAATAAAAATAACATTTAAGTGTATGTGATTTCAATATATAAGCTTTTTTTAAGCTCATATGGTTATTCACACATTACTAAAACCTAAACATACATTTATAAATTTGTTGTCTGTCTGTTTGTTTTCCCGGGCTAATCACCGGAATTTCTGAACCGGTTTTGACGAAACTTCACATTAACATGTAGAAGACCATTCCAAAGATATTTAAAAATCCTGTAAAAAATTTTTAAAAAGTAAACATTATGTACTAAATTAGGGATTTTGTGGACAAATGATGGGGATATTGATAGTCTATTTTGAATTATGTCTTACAATACGTACAGTTCACAGCTACCCCCACCACCCAACTTAGATCCAAGTGCCTCTGTCCTAATCAATAATCATTTCCGTAAAATATCTATTAATTTTAAATGTAGCAGAGCCTCTCGTTACAAAATAGACGAAATGGTAAGTAAGTTCCATCAACAAGAGTAAAAAGATAAAATCTAAGAGGTAAAGAAATAATCATAAAAATCATTATTGAAGTAAAGAAAAAGAATGAATAGGATAGAAATACTATATTTCACAAATAATGGGAAAAGTGTGACTTTTCCTGGTGCGAGTCGTAAACGAGCAATTTAAAGAGAACGGGCATCTGAAAAGAACATTTTCCCACCAGTTTTGAACACTATTTTTCACGATGCTACATCAATATATTATTTAATACAACAGCAAAAATACGATTATTAAAAATTTAAAAGTTTATTTACTCTTATTTACTACAAACAAACAAATTATGTTATTACAAAATCAAAATGTTACTTCATTGAATACCAAATAGGATTAGGCCTATATTTAACAAGAATTTAAATAATGTAACAATATTCAAACGAACAATAAAAGGCCTAGTTTGTATTTAAGTGGATGTTAATTGTGCAGTTTGTATTATTTGTAATGTTAATTCCTTTGTTAAGAATTTTGTTTAGGACTTCAACTGTTTCTTGGTTTTGTGAGATAGTGTTCTAGATTATTACTATTATTTCATTATTGTATTGTTGTAATCAGCTGGTTTATCCTCACTAGTGCGGATATGGCGAACTTTATCTGGCAATATACGCAATAGAAAAGCAACTGATATTCCAGTAGTATCGTGAAAAGAAACTTGTTTTAACTTCTAATATATCCCGTTAAAATTTTATCATAGCCATTTTTTTAAAAATACACTTATCTTCACTATTAACCTAGGAGTAAAACATACTATTATACTACCTGCAAGTTTTAAACAATACCCAAAACTCCAGAAAACCTAAATGCTACACTGCTAAATAAAACAATACATATCCAGCAAATTGGTTATTGAAGTTTTAACACACTACCATCACTCCACATCTAAATCTTGAAAAGTTTTTAAAATGTTAACTTCTCAACAGCTCAAATATTTAGTAATTTTTTCAGAAAAATAACGAATACATAAATACTTTTTTATTGGAACATCCTTTTTAATTTCGTTCTTTTAAAATCAACTACTATCAGCCCATATTAATCATCAATCGCTCATTGCACTTTAGAATCCAAATAATAATTGTATTCATAGTTAAAGTATTTTATTTGTTAATAAGTTTTAAAAATTGTGTTTATGGTCATAAAAATGAGGTAGTTCTAACAGAAGAACACATTTCTTCTTTCACAATTAAGTAAAACCAACAAACAACTTTCTCAGATATTATTGATCACATTAACCGGTTGTTAATAATGAATTATCCCATTTATTATTACTGTCGATGGAAAACAATCGTAAAGCTACAGAAACTATTTCATTTCGACACTTCTCTAGCAGGAAAAGTGGAAATGAAAAGATTAAAGGAGATGGCGGGGGTGTGTCCTGTAATTTCTGTAGAAAATGAACGGTAAATTGACTTATTTAATTTGGATGTTAAATTAGGGTCAGTTGAAGGAGATATTAGTTGCAAAGTGTCTAAGCTTTGAAATTGTTTAGAGGTCTTGTTAGGTATTTTGATCAAAAACTATTGCATTTATTTAAATTTTTCTCGCCATTGGTGTATCTGTATATTCTCAACAACTTCCAAAAGAAGTCAAATAAAAAATGCAAAGCACAGAATACGACTTTTTAATATTCCATCATGATAGAATAAAAAAACTAGAACACAAGTGTTCTCAATAAAGATATGTTTATTATTTGAACCCGTTTCGATTACAATGTAGCCATCATTACATGTATGGTTTGAATATTCTAACTTGCCCAACACTACAGATGGCAATAGTGATACGTGGTTGGCCCATTAAACGTATTTTGTAAGTGTGTACACGGGGAATAGGATGTACAGGGTCAGGGTGCAAACAAAATTATTTTTCCCTCTGGTAAACCTACTTACGTTCCGTGAATGTTGCCATTATTGCTAGTCTATAGTGTTTATAACTTGTATGCTTAACATATTATAGTGTTATATAATACTAGAGGGCTCCGCCTCCTACTCGCTTCGCTCACCAACCCTCACGGCAACTCGCGAAGCAAATGCAAACAGATTATCGTATATGATATTTTCATGGTGATGACGATTGATTAGGACAGGTATTTCTTATTTTTATAGAGAAGAGAGGGAATTTTCAAATTATAAAATACTAGGCGAAACACCTGCGTTCTCTGCACACCTACCCCGTTGGACCATTCTATACACATAATCATGTTATGTTTTCTTTATAATAAAGGTGTAGGATTAATAATAACCCAAAAGCTACCGACCGATCTGCTTACTGGATACGTTGGGGAAAGTACTGGAGGGTCTCATACTGCAGCGGCTGGAAGGGCTTGTAGATGGAGAAAATGCTCTTTCAAGAAACCAATACGGATTTAGAAAAGGTATGTCGACAGTAGATGCTATATTGGAGATAGTAAACTTTTCAAAAAAGGCTCGAGACTATGGAAAGAGCAAAAAGGATTCTGTGCCCTCATTGCAATTGACGTGAGGAATGCTTTCAATTCCCTTAAGTGGACGGACATTCACATGGCTCTCGAAAGAAAAAGGGTGCCAAGCTATTTAAAGAATATGGTAGCAAGTTATTTAAGTGAAAGAAAAATTATTTTTGAAGGAGATGGCTAGACCATCAGAGAAACGATGACATGCGGGGTACCTCAGGGATCTTGTCTGGGGCCATTTCTCTGGAATGTGACGTACGACTCCCTGTTAGAAATGACATTACCGGAAGGGGTAAAGATAGTGGGTTTTGCTGACGATGTCATCTGGCTGTATAAGCAGCAAACGAAGATCTTCTAGAGACAAAAATGGATAGTGTTATCACAAGAGTCAGATGGTGGCTCAAAGATAAAAACTTGGAGATGGCGATAAATAAGACTGAAGCTGTATTGATAACAAAAAGAAGAGCGTATAGGCAGCCATTACTTAAAATAGATGGAGAACTTATCCCGTGGAAGAAACAACAAACATACCTGGGCGTGGAACTGGATAAGAATCTTACCTTCGGGCCGCACATTGAAAAGACGGCGCTAAAGGCTTCGGAGACTGGAGGAAGGCTAGCAAGACTTATGTCAAATATAGAAGGCCCTAAAGAGAAGAAGAGAAGGCTATTGGCAAGCGTCGTGCAGGCTAAGATGCTGTATGCAGCGCCTATTTGGGTGTAAGCCCTGGATAAGGAGAGCTATAAGAGAAGACTGCTTTCTGTCCAGAGGACCGCTGCGTTGAGGATAGTGGCAGCTTCCACCACCGTGTCGGAAAGTGCAGTCTTAGTCCTTGCAGGAACACCGCCTATCGACCTCTTAGCTCAAGAAAAGAGGGATATATACTTTGGACTTAGGGAGAACCGGAGGTCAGAAGAGGATAATAAAGTTATGGCCCGAGTAAAGAAAGAAGCTAGAGCAAGGCTTATACAAAAATGGAAGGTACGGTGGGATGAAGAACAGTCTGGTAGATGGACCCACACGATAGTGAAGGATTTAGAGAGCTGGCTTGGTAGAGGTCATGAAGAGATGAGTTTCTACTTAACGCAGGCCTTCACGGGTCATGGGTGCTTTAGACACTATCTAAAGAGGTTCCAGAGAGCAGAAGTCAGTACCTGTATAAGCTGCGGATCCGATAGAGATGATGTTTGTCACACACTGTTTGACTGCAAGGCAAGGGATGTTCAGAAAAAAAGACTCCGAAAACAGATAGGGGTGAACATTACACCCGACAATATGGTGGTGCAAATGCTGGAAGACAAATACAAATGGAAGTGTATTGAGGAATATTTTATAAAAGTATTAAAAATCAAGGAAGAGCAGTTAAGATAACTGTATAAGTGTCCGTGCTTCCCAGAGAAGTTATGCCGAAAGTTGGTGGCTCTGGGTAGTCTTTATCGAACATCAGTAAACGGACAAGAGGAGAGGTGGGTTTTAGTGGGTAGTACCTCAGTACGTGGAGCCTTCTGGCGTGTCGAGAGGAGTCCCACACTCTGTGCGAAAAGCATTTCCCTCCTCGTAAAAAAAAAACCCCAAAAGCTACGATGTAAATAATGTTAAATGTTCAAATCAAATTATTTCGTATATTTCATAACAGTAGTTATAATAATGGTTAAAAGAACCAGCAAGCTCAGGTCTACACTTTAAAACCCTAACCTGAAAGCTAGACATATTAAAATAATTGATTTAAAGTTTGAAATCAGCTGTTAATGAATATATTGGAGCAAACAAATGTTTTATCTGCTATTTTATTCAATTGGTTGCTATAGCAATAAATGTAAATACATGTGTTGGTTTATCAGTCTAGGCCTAACCTAAGAATTTTGTATGACTAAATTTGCAAATATTGAAATAATAAAAGGTGTTTATCGAAATTAATTATAGCCTATGTTACTCAGGGATAGTGTAGCTTTATATTGGTAAAACTATTTTTTCAATCGGTTCATTAGTTCGACAGATTACTCCCTACAAACATACTTTACCTCTTTATAATATTAATATAGCTGACCGAAATGTGATACCGCAAATTAGTATTTCATACTGGTCAAATAAATAGGATTAATAAAGTTCGCATAAATTTAACGGTGATGGGTGTTTGAATTATGATACAGTAAGCCCTTTTCTTTGTGTAATAATTACCTGATTCTAAATTAGCCAATTTGGTTGCTATGGTAATGAATCCAAACGCTGTCAAGAAAGAAGCGCTTGTTGGTTCAGTAATAGGCGCAACGTAATTGTGTTAAGCTTATGATCCAAATCAGCTGTTTTATTTGTAATATGTATCTACAGGTATTTGAATTATAATATAGTAAGCCTTTTACTTTCTCACTATAATATAACATAGAAAAAGTATAGTGATCGCAAAAAAAAATCGATGTTGAGATTTTTGTATAAATATCCGTTTTGGGACCACCTGAGTACAAAAAAGTGATTTCTACAAAATATCTGTCTGTATGTATACAAAGCTAGAGCGAAAACTATTCAATCGAATTCAAACAAATTTGCACCAGACATGTCAAGTAGGCCTGCATAGATACACGAAAAACAGTTTTGAATTTTTTTTAAAAACAACCCTCTTTTTAGCAAAAAAAAACCCAAAAAAATCAGTTATTTTTTTTATAAAAAAAACGACTCTAACGATTTTGATCAAATTTGTATCTTTCAAAACAGCATCTTTCTAAAAATTCTCGTTTAGCTATTAATAATAATAATAATAATAACTGATTGTTGGGGTTTTTTTGTCCATAAAGGGGGTTGTTTTTAAAAATTTTTCGTTTGTTTTCTTTTCGAAATCGATCGAATAGTTTTCTCTCTAGATAATAATAATATTTTTTAGTCAATCTCCTACTTTAATAAATCACCTCTCCCACCCCATCTACATATGAAGTCACAGTGAATCTGTTTGATAATTTAAATATGTTTGTGAGAAAGTATGTGCCAGTTCCTGGTACCGTTTATTTTGTTTGTGTTTGTTTGTTAACCTAATCTAAAACATTTGGTTGTGAAATTTTGCGAAATTTAAATGTGAAAAATAATAAACTGATACTAAATTTGCTAAATTAGCTAGGTACAAATGCATTCAACAAATGTGTGTTGGTTCAGTACAATAGGACACATCTAGAATAATTGTGTTTCTCAGCGTTTGATTGAAATCAGCTGTTTTATCTTGTTCAGGGCTGGGAATGTATCACCGTATTTTGCAATGTTCAACCTTTAAAATCAATACTTTGCAAAACCCTTTCTTAGTACACTTCTACGTAGTGGTATGAAGGTATACTGTAAATTTTAAGGCTCCAGCTATCATAGTTTTGGCTATACGTTGATTATGAATCAGTCAGGACTTCTTCTTTTATATATACAGAGACTAGCTGACCCGTATGGCATTGTGGTGGTTGGTATTTTCATTCTTTTTAACATAATTGTATCCTTGTTAAGTGTTTGTTAAATACCCGTGTGTATCCTACTGTGGTCATGAAAAAAATAGACTACGCTATTTAGAAAAGGGTAATTTTGCAAAAATCGTGATTTAGTAATTTTTACCCCTCTAAAATTTAGAATTTTTGAAAACCCTTTTTTAGTGAATACCTATGGCCCTAGAGGAAGCTACATAAAAAATGTCATTCCAATCCGTTCGGTAGTTTTGAGGAAATCGTGATTTAATAACTTTGATCCCCCCAAAACCCCCCTAAAATTTCGAATTTTTTCAAACCCTTTCTTATTAAACACCTATGACCCTAGAGGAAGCTACGTACCAAATTGCATTCAAATCCGTTCGGTAGTTTTTGAGAAATCGTGATTTAATAAATTTAATCCCTCCAAACTTCCCTAAAAATTCGAATTTTTTTAAACCCTTTCTTAGTGAGCACGTATGGCCCTAGAGGAAGCTACATACCAAATTTCATTCCAATCCGTTCGATAGTTTTTGAGAAATCGTGATGAGTGAGTCAGTGGTATTTCGCTTTTATATATATAGATTATATGTATATACTTTACTACTAAAGTATATTTATCCAGTGGTACAACACTACAATTCCTTCACTAATCTGAAAACTACACGCTCAGTATCTCTGAGTTAATTAAAGAATCAGTCTTTTGAGTCAGTCTTTGACAAGAATATTAACGCGTAGGTTCATGTAGTCCCATTCGAGAGTTGTTAATCGACTAAACAACGAAGAACTGGTCTAGGTAATGAACAACAAAAATTACCTTGTATTCAACTCAGAAAAAACTGAAAAGTGGAAGATATTTTAGAAAAGTATAATTTCATAATTCTAACCATATAAATTAGAAACTTTCTTTTAATCAACGACCAATAAATTCAAGATCATGCTTGAAAATCTTGTGTTTGAATTTTTAAATCTATATATATATAAGCCAAAACCCACTGACTCACTGACTCACTGACACACTCATCACGATTTCTCAAAAACTACCTAACGGATTGGAATGAAATTTGGTATGTAGCTTCCTCTAGGGCCATAGGTGCTCATTAAGAAAGGGTTTGAAAACATTCGAAATTTTAGGAGGGGTTTGGGGGGATTAAATTACTAAAATCATAATTTCAGATCTTTTATTATTATGACAATAGTGCTTTTATTATTTAAGATGTATATATATAAAAGCCAAATACCACTCACTGACTGAACAGTTAAAAAGAATTTACGTTAAAAAGACTGAAAATACCAACCACCACGGGCAACGCCATACGGGTCAGCTAGTGTCTGTATAAAGTTGCTGTAAATGTGTTCATATTTAATACAACTTATACTTTTTAATTATTCCAGGTCAGGGAGTTTCAAAAAGTGTTCTGAGAAACACTAACATTTTAAATTCTAAGAAGTTTGGTACACATTTTTTTAACTAGTATTCCTAATTCACAAATTTAATAAAAAGCAGTTAAAAATATAGCTAAAGACAATGTAAGCATTAAGTTTGTGAAAATATCAATGTAATAAATGCAAGAACAGTAAAAATAAATACATTTAAATAATTTGTCATTGTTTACTTTAGCTGTAGCAAAAGTGTACTTTTAGAAAGTGTTTACATAATAATTTTATTATTATTGGTTTTCTGTTATTAAATACATGTAAGTAAAAAACTAACAAGTTGGAAGTAATACAGTAAGCCTTTTGTTAGCTTTTACCTCATCTAAAAAAACTGGTTATTTGAATATCTAGTAGATAAGCATTTATAGTAAACTGTACTTGGTTGGACTCTATGTTTAACCAATGTTCAAAGTTATATGCTCCCGAAGGGTAATCGGTAAATACGATTCAGCTCTATCTACTCCACTGATACCTGGTGGATGTTTGTGTAACTATCTAAATAATCTAATTTGTAAAACAGTATACATTATTGTTTTGCAATCATAAAATGGAATGAACTATGCGATCAGATAATTATTACTTTATTTCTAGTTAATAAACACTTAAAATTGCCATTTTTATTTCAAACACAAGTCTTATGTCTTCGTAGGTTCTAGTCACAGAAAATTAAAATCTTCTAAGTGATAAGGGTCTAAAGGCAATAGTTGTTTATTTAGAGATTGATAAAGTAATTTTAATACTAAGAAGCTGGGGGATTTAATTTTTTTTATTAGTTTTAACGGCTCGAAAACGGCTCTAACGATTTTGATGAAAATTTGCATACAGGGGTTATTTGACGTCAGGAATTGAATGCGCTAGGTCTTATGTCATCAAAAACGCGCATAAAGTCTGAAAAATGAGCATAAAATTTAAAATTTGAACTTCTTTTTACACCACCTTTCAAGTCACTTAGAAGGCGAATAGGTACAGCTTCTTTTTATACCTCCTTCAAAGTCACTAAATATTCGAATAGATACATTACAGATACAATCCAGATGTTAAAAATACTGAACGATGCTCGTTCACCCAGGTACAAACGAGCCAAAGATTAGCGAGAGCCAGTAGAGGGTGCCATACCTGAGAACCAAAGGGGAGGGGGGGGCCAATCGCGCGACTCTAAACCCTTGGGTGAGTGTGGGGGTGGACCTTGGGTGAGTGTGGAGTGGGCGTGGGGGTGTGGGTGGGTGTGGGGGGTGGAGGTGGGCGTGGAGTGGTGGCGGGAACGCTATTTTCCTAACCTACATTTTGTTTTTTCCTAAACCTAGTAGCCATGATCTATGAAGTACGTTAGGCTTCGGGGATGTCCTTAGACTAAAAACTTATATCAGAATGTGCCGACGCAAACGATTTATCTAATACACTTATACACTTTGTAATAACTA